>JAVSCE010002084.1:0-35191 GCA_032199065.1 Smutsia gigantea
GGAGGCTGGAGGATGCAGGTCACTGAGGGGCACTGTCAGAGGGGCAAGAGGACAGGACAGACACTGAGGCCAGCAGAAAGACAGGGAGATGTCCAAGGGCAGCTGGCAGTCAAGACCAGGACCCAGGGCCCCCGTCCCCAGCCCCCCAGCCCAGGACAAGACCCTCCAAAGCCAGCTCTGTCCCCCTTGAAGTCCCATGTGCTCCCCGAGGTCTGAAGGAACCCTGGGGGACCCTAGAGAGTAGCCCTGATTGGATTAAAGGAGATTTGGGGAATGTCACCATTCCAACCTCGGCCAGCCTGAGGGACCCACGCAGACAAGCAGCAGTGGTCACAGCTACTTATTACTGGGCAGAGACTCGAAATCAACTGCTTTTGCTGCATTATCTCACTTTCTCCACAAAGCAATACTGGGTCAAAGCATGATTTTCAAACCGAGCAAACATGACTCTTATTAAAATATAGAAGGAACACATGTCAAAAATTAATTCAGCTCATCAGAGAACAAGTAGGAAGGTAAAGCTGGCTCAAAGAGAATTAGAAGAGCAGACATAAGTGACACTGGAGAAGGGAAGGATGTTACAGGATTGCCGGGTGAGACACACCCAGCTCTTGATGTCCCACAGGGCAGTAAGGGGGTTGACCCTGGGGTTACCTTTTCTATCTGGCCGACATCATTTGGAGGCTGGAACAGTGAGAGACACAGGGAAATCCCCCCTAGGTCAGTGGTTTTCAAGGGCGGGCGAGGGGAGAGGCATTTGGCAAAGTCTGGAAATTGGCAGGGAGTGTGCGCACAAGAGCTTCTAGTGGGTGGTGGCCAGGGATGTTTCTAGACATCCTGCACCGCCCAGGACAGTCCCCCACTCCCCACAGCAAAGGGTCACCTGGCCTGAAATATGAACAGGGCTCAGGCTGACAAATCCCACCCCAGATAATTACATATCTTTGGCTAAGCCTGTTATAAAATGCTCCAACATGGTATTCCAAGGACTTGGTGCCCACCCTTAGCCCCGTTTCCAGGTTCTGGGTGATCTCTGCTAGTGCTGGTCAGGTAGGCCGTGCTGCTGCCTGGTGCGGGTGGGGCTGGCAGGACGCACCCCTCAGCAGCCTTGGCCAGGCCCCTGGTACATTCCTGGGGTTCAGGTTGCTGTGCAGTCCTCAGCTAGGCTGCAGCCTAAGCCTCTGGTATCCAGGGCGGGTGTCTTTTTATAGGGTCTGGAATGTGCCTGCCTGCCGCCTCCTGCAGCCAGAGCCCACTCCATCTGGCGAGGCTCCTGGCTCAGAGTGACCCCAGCCCCGGCCTTGCCCCTCAGAGGCCTGGGACCTGAAGCACATAGGCAGGTGAACCTGGGCTTTGGCACAAGGGTCGGGACAGATAAAATGAAAGCCTGCCTTTTAGCCGCACCCTGGAACCTGCCTTCTCCCACCATGGGGCTCAGTGCCCCTTCAGAGGACATAGCACTCCCCACCCCTGCTCTGCACCCCTCATGCCAGGACAGTGGGCTGTGGACACTGAGATAGTGCACGGCGAAGCCTTTGAGGAACCTTGGGCACCTTGCCCAAGTTGTGCAGCCTTGGGGGCATGTGGGAAAGTATGGGGCTTTAACAAGTCAGACAAAGCTGCCTCCCAGCTGGACTTAACACTGGCGGCTTCCTGAACCCTGAGCCTCAGCTCCCTCCTCTGCACACAAGGGACCGAACTCATATCAGTGAGGACTACGATGTCTTGTCCCATCTGGCACATGGGCTTTGCTCAATAAACATTCCTTCTTTCTCTTCTCAGCCCTCCCAGCCCACAGCCGAGTCACACTGAGCCCAGGCCAGGGCAGGGTGGAGGTCAGTGAGACCTGGGAGGGGTAGGGCAGGACCTGAGAAGCCCACCCCCATGTCCCAGGCATGCCGTTTCTCTCCCTCCCCAGCAGGGCATGGTGGGTAAGACCACAAACCTTGGAACCAGACTCTCTGGTTCACAAATGGCTCTGCTGCTCTGTAGCTGCAGAAATTACTTACCCTCTCCGTGCTTTGGCTTCCTTACCTGTAAAGTGAGGGGGGCAGTGCCTCCCATCATGGCTCCTGGGAGACTGAGTGTGCATAGACTAAGGCCTGGCGCCAGTGTGGGAGGTTTATAGGCCTCCGATGTTGTCATGATTACCTGAGGCAATATTGGTCCCCCACCCTCTCCCAGGCTGGCCCTCCACCTTCCCCTTATGCCCTTCACCACCGCCCAAGCCAGTCCTCTGTTACTCTCAGCTCCTGTCTCCCTGGGTAGGAAGCCCTGGCACATGCAGCCCACTGAGACCTGAGGGTGCCTGCTTCTCCGGGGTGGAAGTGGAAGGGGAGATGGGGACCCCTGGGGGAGGTAGGCCAGCAGGAGAGGCCCACTCGGATCACGCCTCTTTGGGTGAGAGTTCGTCAGCCTAAATATAGCCACTTCCCTCACTCCTCAGCTGGTCATTTTCCAAACCTGGAGGCTGAGGGGGTCATGGAGGCGGATGCCGGGGCCCTGGGAAGCCGTGAGCGTCGGGGTGGGGGTTACAGCCTCGGGCATCCTGCATCCTCCTCAGCCCCCCTCTCCTCCTCTGAGAGGCAGGAAAGGCAGAGTGGCAGGGCCGACCCTTAATGCCCAGCCGAGGGGCTCGAGGAAGGGCATCTTTTTGCCTAGAACCCAACCTTATTTGGATTGCCCGCCCATTTCCCTCTGGGGCAGGGGAGCCGTCTGCAGCCTGTCCTGGGGTCCCAGGCCGGGCTAAGGACCAGGGCTCACAGGCTCTCTGCCTGCCCTGGCCGAGGCCATATTGTTCCAGCCTGGTCCCCGCAGCCCACGCCCCACTGTCACCTTGCAGTGTGTAGGATGCAGGAATCCTTGGCAAGGTGAGAGCCTGCTTTCCTGGGGGCCCTGGGGCCTCCTCCTGACCCTGCCCCATCTTCAGGGCACTGCGGGGAAGCCAGCCCGGGCTGGGGCGCCCCTGAGAGCTTGCAGTCCTGTTCGTCTGTGAGAGAGCCCTCTCTTTGACTGCCTTTTCCTCTTCATGGGTGTGAGCTTCAGGCAACAAAAGCCTGGGGCCCTGCCACAAACCTCTCTCGAGGCAGGTGACCCTGCCCAGCTGTCTGCCAACAGGAGCTGGAGGGGGGCTGACTCCGGAGGAAAACAGTCGTGAGTACCATGACAGCACCTTATACCAGCAGCTTCCAGGCAGGCAGCTTGCAGCAGTTGTTGCACGGCCTGCAGCGGGACGGGCGTGTGAGGGTCACACAGAGCCCCTCGCCACCCAGCCAAGCGCCCCCCACCCCATGTACCCCGGCTTCCCTCTCCCTCAGCTAAATCTACTTTGGCTCCTGAAGCAGATGTGTCTTGAAGAGTTACCAACCAGCACGCTGCCACCGGCCCCCACCAGCAGGGTTTGGAGCCTCACAGGCCACAGAGCCCCGATCCTAAGGAAGGTTTAGGCCCAGGTGGTGGGGCAGGCGTGTGGTGGCAGGCCACCTTCTGCATGAGCCTGCTAGGTTTTTCTGTGGACTCTCTAGACCCCAGAGCCCTCCCCGGGGTCCACTGGGGGCCTGGAGACTGAAGTCCAGCCCAGACCTCCTGCAGGCCCCAGTGTGGGGGCAGGGATGCGCGGGAAGAGGGTGTGGCGACAGCTGCCTCTGTGGTCCAGACAGCAAGATGAGACCAAGCAGGACCTTTGGAGGGGAGCCCGGCCAGCGCTCAGCGCCCTCCTGCAAAGCCCGGCAACGCCGGGGGGGAGGGGCAGTCCCGTGCCAAGCCTGGCTGGCCCTTGCAAATGGAAGACTTGGTCTGAAAATAGAGGAAGTGGGAGGCCGAGGGGAGTGCAGTCCGAGCCCAGAGTGTCCTGCTCCAACACTCCCAGGAGCAGCCGCAAGGCCTGGGGGCCAGGGTCACACACCAGGCCTAACGCCACCAAGCATGGCCCCAGGGAGCCCCAGGTGGGGGCATGTCCACGGAGGGACAGGAACGCCCTGAAGGGGACATTTGGTGACGAAGGCCCCAGTAGGGAGCTGGTGGCAGGGCTCTTATCTCACAAAGCCAGACCAGCTCAGGGTCCCACCCTGAGGTCAGGGCGGTTAGGGCTCTAGCGTCTCTCCTTAGGAATAGAGATCCCAAGACTACCTAATCCTGCACCCAGTCAGAATCTGATGACTGGCTGTAGGTCAGAGGTTCCCACGACCGCCTCCTTGGGTTTGACTGACTTGCTCGAGCAGCTCCTAGAACTCAGAGAGACACTTTACTTACTAGATCACTGGTATGATAAAAAAGGGACAACCAGATGGAAGCTGTGCATACTTTGCCCTCAGGTCACGAAGGGGAAGGGCACAGAGCACCAAGCCCTCTCTGAAGGCTCTGTTCTCCCTGAATCTCAATTGTCACCAATCAGGAAGTGCTCAAAATGCAGTCCTTTTGTGTTTAAGGAGGCTTCATTTCCTGGGCATGGCGGCTTCAACCGTTGGCCACTGGGGATCGAGCTCAACCTCCAGCCCCCTCTCACCTCCAGGAGGCCCAGAAAGTCCCAGCCCTCTAGTCACAGGCTGGTTTATGTGGTGACCAGCCCCCGTCCTTAGGTGGCCTGTGAGTATTCCAAAAGTCACCATTAACACAGCAAAAGATGCCTTTGTAGCTCTCACCAGTTAGAAAACCCCAAGGGCTTTAGGACTTCTGTGTCAGAAAAAGGGATGAAGACAAATACATAATTCTTATTGTCAACCACAATGTCACAGCTTCCCTTTGACTTCTGCAGCGGGGATGAAAATTTTTCATTGCGTTTTCCATTCACCAAACATTTCTCGAGCGCTCACTCCGTGCCAGGAAGCGTGGTGTGCTGGAGAGCAGGGGCTCTCAGATGATCCGTGGGGAAAAGACCGGGAGTCGCTTTTAATTTCTGGTCCACGTGGACTACGAGGGGCTCCTACCACCTCACAGTTCCTGCCCTGTGGGCCGTGCCGTGTGACTTCCACGTGCCCGGACCGGTCTAGAGCCCACCCATGTGCTCGGAGTTGTGGCAAATCGCTGTGATGACTTCCAAATACTTCTCCTCAATGCCTATGGTTATCTTGCCGCAAAGTGATGGCCACAGCCCCCGGACCAGCGCTGGCTCTCCCCGTCCATACCTTGGGTAGCCGTGTGCTAAGGACCTGATTCATTCCATCCATCACGAACATGGATGTGGCAGGCACTGTTCTGGGAGCAGTGACACAGCAGCGATCCCTCCTCTCATAGACCTAATTTGATGCCCCCTGCCCCCACCCGGCCCACCGTTTCGTGGTCAGCCAGGGTCTGGGAGCAAGTGATCCTCCCGAGTGCGATCAGAAGGTCCGCAGCACCCTACCACGGTGTGGCAGCGCCCGCATCACTGCCCGCTCTCCATCTCGTCACTAAGGCGTTTCATCCCTTCACATCGTCACAGGGACGGCAAGCAGCACAGGAAGAGATCTTGAGAGGGAGAGAGACCACATCACGTACCTCTTATGACAGTGCATTGTTATGACTGTTCCATTTTATTATTAGTTATTATTGATCTCTTGAGCCTCATTTATGAATTAAACTATCAGAGTGTGTGTAGGGAAAGACACGTTACACATAGGATTTGGTACTGTCTAGGGCTTTAGGCATCCACTGGGGGTCTGAGAATGTATCCCCTGTGGATAAGGGAGGATGGCCACATTCAGGTCGGGAGAGAGGGTTGAAAGAAAGAAAGAAATACACAGCATGCCAGGGGCTAGTCACTGCTGAAAAGAAGAAAGCAGGCTAAGTTAGACAGGGGCGAGAGGAGAGGGGAGGTCAGGAGGGCCTGGGTGCAAAGATACCATTGAAACTGGGATCCAGAAAAAGATGGTGAGCCCTGTGGATATCTGGGGAGAACATTCCAGGCGGGGAGAACAGTTAGGCAGAGCCCTGAGGCAGAGATGTTTTCAGCTGAGCAGGGAGAGAGCACACACCTCTGGGTGCAGGGAATCAGGCTGGGGTTTGGGGGGGTGTCTAGCCTCCAAACCTCCCCTCATGCACCACCAACAGAGACTCTGGGAAGCCTTCTGTGGAGGGCAACCCTCTCTCTGATGCCCAAATACCACTACTAATGGGAAAGGTCACGTGGCAGAGAATGGCGAATCCTCACAGCTGGGAATAACGTGGTGTTAAGAAGGCTGCAGCTGGGGGAAGGCAGTGGGGAGCAGCTCGGTGCTCTGGGATGGCGAGGAGGGGCCTCGTGGATGACAGGTCGGCGTGGGGGCAAGCCTTGGGAACTACAGGCAGAGGAACCCTGTATGCAAAGACACAGAAGCCGGGGTGGCGAAGAGCTTGGGACCTGAAAGTCATTCCGTGTGACCGGCAGGCTGGCCAGGGCGGCAGGAGGGGGTGTATCACAGAAGGCCTGCATGGCAATTTCATCTGGTAAGCAATATGGAGCCAGTGAAGAATTACAGGAAAGGAAGTGGTCAGATCTATGAAAAGAAGGACCGGGTGGCAGTAAGAGCAGCAGACTGCACATTGGGAGAGCAGGCAAGGCCAGGGCTCCGGAGAACACATGGAGTAGGCCCCCTTACATCCTGGGGGCCAACGTTTGTGGCTAATGGTGGGCTTGGATTGTGGGGCTCAGACACCCTCATTGGCCTCTCCAGTGCCAGGAGTCGGTGGTGGGGGGAGTCCAGGAAGACCTGGGTCTCCAGTTTGAGCAATCGGGTACCACTGGCTGAGACAGGGACCCATGAGGAAGAGCAGGTTCAGAGGGAAGGGGAGTCCGGTTTGAACATGTTGAGTTCAAGGTAGGACAGAGCCAGCCCTGGTGGGCCACCCGCAGATGTGACCTCAGACAACAGCTCTGTCAAAACCAGTAGAACACAGTGGAGACCGACAGAACCTGGGGCAGGTGGGAGGCGGTGCCGACTGGCCTTGGAGCTAATAGGCTGTGGAACCCGAGTGATCCCATCCCAGGCCCACAGCCCTCGACAAGTGCACTCGGGGCCAGGCGGGGGCAGGGCGGGCTGTGGCAGGTGTGGGCAGCCCTCCTGCACGCATGGCGGGCCGCCCGGCCTGTGAGTGCTGCAACTATTTTGGGCCCTGTTTTCCTTCCCCTCAACCCCACTCCTGTCTGGTCCCTGGGGTTGCAGCAACTTAAAAATGTAGATGCTGACTTGACTTCACTCTCCCCCCTACGCCTGTCCCTTAATGTCGTATCTGACTCCCGGGAAGCCTGCCTGCGCAGAGATGGAACCACCCTGCATGTCTGTCCGCTGCTGCACCTCTCAGCAGGGAGAGCAGGTGCTCCACAATTCCCACCTGGCGTTACATTAAGCCTTCTCAATAAGCCCTTTCTTAGAATGCCACGGCTTGGCATTTCAATCATACGTTATCGTTTTCTGGAAGAAGGAAAAAGCTCTGGGATTACAAATTAGTAGGAGGAATTAGGCCTGGCAAGGTTAAGGAAAGCAGGCTTCATCCATGAATGCCTCAGTTACCCCCCTATATAGAAGGGGACATGATGCTTTCAGGGAAATTCTCTGCAGGAGAAGTTGGGAGTTTTCTAGGACCACACCTACTTCCTTGGAAGCAAAATAAATTCTCTACCAAATCATTAATGGCGCAGCCACTTCCCTGATCTGGCTCCACCCAGAAAAAAAAGGAGCTCTGCGCCCACAGTGTGATCCTGCCTACATCCTGTACTGCTGAGGGCCGCCAGGGGGAGTGCTTTTTCCTGAGGGCGACGTTTGTGGCTAATGGTGGGCTTGGATTGTGGGGCTCAGACCCCCTCGTTGGCCACTCCAGTGCCAGCCAGTGCCACTCCATGCCTCCTGTACTTGTGCAGTGCCGGGGCCCATGCATGCAGCAGGCAGCGTTGGTAGCCCCTCAGGAGACAGGGCTTGTCTGGGGTGGCCTGGCTGGGGTGGTGGGGAGCTCTTGGAAGCCACCAAGCCAGGGTTCGGATGGCTGCAAGGAGAGCAGTTTCAGCCTGGAGTCCTTACAGAAGGGACCTGCTCTCTCAGTTAGAAGTAGCTCTCTCTGGGCGCAGAGGAGGGGCAGGGTGACTGGCCAGAGATGGGCCACAGGGGAAGGAGTAGGACAAGCCAGCTAGGCCTTCTGCAAGGGCAGCAGAGCTGACACCTCAGCGCCTCACCTGTAGGGCCTCCTCTCTACACGGGGTACCCGATTCCCCTGGTCCTGGTTAATGGGGCTTGGGCCCTTTAAGGGTCTCCCTATGGGCAGCTGGTGTGGGCAGGGCGTTGGGCAGGGAGGTTACAGAACAATTTACTAAAGGCCTGACCAGCCAAGGAGGGTCAGCTTGAGTTCTGAGAAATGCCTCCTGCCACCTCCTCCCGTCAGTCCTAAGGGTGCTGGGGGAAGAAAGATGCCGGACCAGAAACCACCAGGGGCCTTCAATCTGGGGGCCACCCGGACCATCATTCATTCCTCCAGTTCCAGGTCCCGGAAGCAGGGTAATGAAAAACAAGGAGCAAAAAGCCCCATACTTCAAGTCTCTATCCTAGTGGTTAAGATAATAAATGAACAAGATTTAAAGTATATGGTATTTTTAGCTAGGGGTAAGTGCTAAGAAGACAAGATGAAGCAGGGAAGAGGAACATGGATTGATAAGCTGGGCTCAGATTGTATTTGGGGGGCCAGGGAGGGCCTCCGTGGGGCTGACTTCTGAGTACAGACCTGTAGGAGGTGAGGGAGCGGCAGTGTGCGGGGGGGCGGCTGAGGAATCGCAGGCAGAGGGAATAGCAAATGCAAATGTCCTGAGGCAGGCACACCTGAGGAACGGGGCGGGAGAGGGGAGGAGAGCAAAGGTTGGGGAAGGGCCCAGTGGGGAGGCACAGAGCAGTGTGGGAGGCTCCTGTTCCCGCAGGAGAAACTGGAGTATTTCTTCCTCATCGTCTTCTCGATTGAAGCTGTCATGAAGATCACGGCCTATGGCTTCCTGTTCCACCAGGGCGCCTACCTGCGCAGCGGCTGGAACGTGCTGGACTTCACCATCGTCTTTCTGGGGTGAGGCCCAAGTTGGGCGGGTTTGGGGTCAGAGGGGCTCTCTGAGGACCCTGTGCCCTGCATTACCTCCACCAGCATTCCAGAGGCAGGAGGGGCCCCCACCATGCGATGAGCCCGGCCACGGAGCAGCCTGGTAGGGGCCAGCCTCCATGGGGATGTGGCCAATGTTGGTGGAAAATGATTGTTCCCTGGCAGGTCAGCCGCCTCCTCTCTGGCAAGGCCCTATGAGGTCCTTATTTTTCTCACATTACACAAAATTAGAAATGATGTGTGTGGTTCCAGTGGCCAGCAGTTTCTGGATGTTCCCAGATATCTTTTTTTTTAAGTTTATTTTGATATCATTAATCTACAATTACATGTGCAATATTATGGTGATTACACTACCCCCTTCATCAGGTCCCCCCCACCAACCCCATTACAGTCACTGTCCATCAGCATAGTGAGATGCCATAGAGTCACTACTTGTCTTCTCTGGGTTGTACTGCCCTCCCCGTGCCCCCCTAACATTACATATGCTAATCGTAACGCCCCTTTTTCCCCCTTGTCCCTCCCTTCCCACCCATCCTCCCCAGTCCCTTCCCCTTTGGTAACTATTAGTCCATTCTTGGGTTCTGTGAGTCTGCTGCTGTTTTGTTCCTTCAGTTTTTTTCTTTGTTCTTATACTCCACATATGAGTGAAATCATTTGATACTTGTCTTTTTCGGCTTGGCTTATTTCACTGAGCATAATACCCTCTAGCTCCATCCATGTTGTTGCAAATGGTAGGATTTGTTTTCTTCTTATGGCTGAATAATATTCCATTGTGTATATGTACCACTCTTCTTTATCCATTCATCTACTGATGGACACTTAGGTTGCTTCCATTTCTTGGCTATTGTAAATAGTGCTGCGATAAACATAGGGGTGCATATGTCTTTTTCAAACTGGGCTGCTGCATTCTTAGGGTAAATTCCTAGGAGTGGAATTCCTGGGTCAAATGGTATTTCTATTTTGAGTTTTTTGAGGAACCTCCATACTGCTTTCCACAATGGTTGAACTAATTTGCAGTCCCACCAGCAGTGTAGGAGGGTTCCCTTTTCTCCACATCCTCTCCAACATTTGTTATTGTTTGTGTTTTGGATGTTGGCCATCCTCACTGGTGTGAGGTGATATCTCATTGTGGTTTTAATCTGCATTTCTCTGATGATTAGCGATGTGGAGCATCTCTTCATGTGCCTGTTGGCCATCTGAATTTCTTCTTTGGAGAAGTGTCTATTCATGTCCTCTGCCCATTTCTTAATTGGACTATTTGCTTTCTGTTTGTTGAGGTACCTGAGTTCTTTATATATTTTGGATGTCAACCCCTTATCGGATACGTCATTTATGAATATATTCTCCCATACTGTAGGATGTCTTTTTGTTCTACTGATGGTGTCCTTTGCTGTACAGAAGCTTTTCAGCTTGACATAGTCTCACTTGTTCATTTTTGCTTTTGTTTCCCTTGCCCGGGGAGATATGTTCATGAAGAAGTCGCTCATGTTTATGTCTAAGAGATTTTTGCCTATATTTTTTTCTAAGAGTTTTATGGTTTCATGACTTACATTCAAGTCTTTGATCCACCTTGAGTTTACCTTTGTGTATGGGGCTAGACAGTAGTCCAGTTTCATTCTCTTACATGTAGCTGTCCAGTTTTTCCAACACCAGCTGCTGAAGAGGCTGTCATCTCCCCATTGTATATCCAAGGCTCCTTATCAAATATTAATTGACTGTATATGTTTGGGTTAATGTTTGGATTTTCTATTCTGTTCCACTGGTCTGTGGGTCTGTTTTTGTGCCAATACCAAATTGTCTTGATTACTGTGGCTTTGTAGTAGAGCTTGAAGTCAGGGAGTGTAATTCCCCCTGTTTTATTCCTCCTTCTCAGGAGTGCTTTGGCTATTCGGGGTCTTTTGTGGTTCCATATGAATTTTAGAATTATTTGTTCCAGTTCATTGAAGAATGCTGTTGGTATTTTGATCGGGATTGCATTGAATCTGTATATTTCTTTAGGTAGTATAGACATTTTGACACTATTTATTCTTCCTAGCCAAGAGCATGGGATGCATTTCCATTTGTTAGTGTCCTCTTTAATTTCTCTTAGGAGTGTCTTGTAGTTTTCAGAGTACAGGTCTTTCACTTCCTTCGTTAGGTTTATTCCTAGGTATTTTATTCTTTTTGATGCAATTGTGAATGGAATTGTTTTTCTGATTTCTCTTTCTGTTAATTCATCGTTAGTGTATAGGAAAGCAACAGATTTCTGTGTGTTAATTTTGTATCCTGCAACTTTGCTGAATTCATATATTAGTTCTAGTAGTTTTGGAGTGGAGTCTTTAGGGTTTTTAATGTACAATATCATGTCATCTGCAAATAGTGACAATTTGACTTCTTCTTTACCAATCTGGATGCCTTGTATGTCTTTGTTTTGTCTGATTGCCGTGGCTAGGACCTCCAGTACTATGTTGAATAACAATGGAGAGAGTGGGCATCCCTGTCTTGTTCCTGATTTTAGATGAAAAGCTTTTAGCTTCTCGCTGTTAAGCATGATGTTAGCTGTGGGTTTGTCATATATGGCCTTTATGATGTTGAGGTACTTGCCCTCTATATCCATTTTGTTGAGATTCCCAGATATCTTAATCTTTATCATCTATTCATTCATGGACCTACACTGAGTACCTATTATTTGGGTTCAGTGGACATTTAGAGACCTGCATGAATCCATGCCAGCTGCCGTAACAAGATATTGCAGATGGTGGCATAAACAACAGAAATTAATTTTCTCACAGGCTGGAGTCTGGAGGTCCAAGGTTGAGGTGTTACCAGGTCTGGCTTCTCCTGAGGGTCCCCCACCATGTTTCCACATAAGGTCTTGTCTCTGTGCACATGCACCCCTGCTGTGTCTCTGTCTGAATTTCCTCTTCTAATAAGGACACTGGTCACAGTGGATTAGAACCAACCCTGACAGCCTCCTTTAACTTAATTACCTCTTTAAAGGCCCTGTGTCCAAAGACAATCTGTTCTGAGGTCCTGAGGAGTAGGGCTTCACCGTGTGAATTTGGATGTGCACACAGCTCAGCCTGTAACATGGCTTCTAACAACCGTCCCCTAACTGTAACAGCAGCATTTATCAGGCACTTCCTATGTGCTTTACATGTAACATTTCATCTAATTCTCCTCTTACTATCTCCACTTAAGAAAGCTAAGGCTCAGAGAAGTCAAGAAACTCACCCAAGGTCACATAGTGAGCCAACGGCAGTAGGATTCAAACCTAGGCCATAAATATGATGTTGATTATGGAAATGGGAGTAAACTGAGAGAGGAGGAGGAGGTGAGCAGGAGAGAAAATAGAAGGGTGCTGTCCTAAAACATTAGTACAAATAAACGTTTTTACACAGAAAAAAAAAAAGAAGGGCACTGTCAGAAAGCAGCGTGTGGAAAACCCACAGGGCCCTCGCTTGGCCTTCTCCTCTGGGCACCCCCACAGGAGTGAGGGGCCGCTGGTCCTTCGGCCGCCATGGCGCACACTCAGGTCCCGGCTGGGCACTGTAAGGCCCGCGGCACGCATCCCTCCGCCCTCCCTTCAGCGCCCAGAGCAGACAGCATGCATGAATCCAGTGCCTTTTCACGGAGTCTGCACATGCCTTCAGATGTAATCCTTTCTGTGAAACTCTCGAGACGGGCATGACCACATCAGCCAGTAGGTGATGAGCCGCATCTGCCATGGGGCCCCAGCCCGGCAGCACCGCGGCTCATCCGACCGCCGGGCCCTCTGCTCCCCCTCTGCTTCAGGGTCTTCACGGTGATCCTGGAGCAGGTGAACGTCATCCAAAGCAACACAGCCCCCATGAGCAGCAAAGGAGCCGGCCTGGACGTCAAGGCCCTGAGGGCCTTCCGCGTGCTCAGACCGCTGCGCCTGGTGTCAGGGGTGCCCAGTGGGTGGCAGCGCGCCTGGAGACTCCTCTTCCCCTCCCCCACTGTTCCCTTGCCCACTTCTGGGTCCCCCTCCGACCCCTCTGTCCCCAAGGCTTCCCAGGGTCTATGTCGGGGTGGGGGGCCCCGAGAGCAGGAGGGGAGATGACGCCGCTCTGCCCCCCCGCCCCCCCACCGCAGGCCTGCAGGTGGTCCTCAACTCCATCTTCAAGGCCATGCTGCCCCTGTTCCACATCGCCCTGCTCGTCCTCTTCATGGTCATCATCTACGCCATCATCGGGCTGGAGCTCTTCAAGGGCAAGATGCACAAGACCTGTTACTTCACTGGGACAGGTGAGCTGTCTGGGGGCTGGGGCGGTGGGACAGACGCCAGGACAGCTCCAAGGGGGGCTGCTTCCACCATGAAAGCCCCAGGCTGTCATTGCTTCCTGTGCCTGCTGACCTTCGGAATGGGTTTCTCTGGGACGAGGGAAACCCGAGGAAGGACAGTGCTCGAGGGGAAGGGGAGTGGGCAGAGGCCTGCCCTGGCTTGTCCCGAAGCACCCCCACACGGTAAGTGTGGTGTCTTTGGGCCTTCCGGGCTGGTTGTCGGTGAAGATGTGGGCTCACGATGAGCTGGACTTTCTGTGTCTGCTTAGCCTTGTAGCTGTGGTTTTAGCTTTCATCAGCGCAGCCTCCCGGAGCAGGCGCCCACAGACGGGCTTGAGGGGGGCCTCGGGAGAGCATCCAGGAGCCAAAGGGGCCGTTTGTAGGGCTGTCAGTGGTGACACACCTTAGGCCCAGGTGGACCGCAGCCAAGCCTTCTAAACCAGCAGTTCTCAAAGTGTATGCCCTCAGGACCCCTGGACACTCTGAAAAATTATTGAGGACCCCAAAGAGTTTCTGCGGACGTGGATTTTATGTGTTGATATTAGAAATGAGTATCATTTCTATGATATTCATATGATGGTATTAGAAATGAAAACTGAGAAAAATGTCATATGAATTTATTAATTTTAAAAGAACAATAAAATAAACCCATTATAGACGAACATAAATAATGTGTTCTTACAGAAAAGTAACTATATTTTCCCAAATCAAAAATATTTAGTGAGAAAAATGGTACTAGGTTTTATCTAAATTTCCTTAATGGCTGAACAGAAGTCTGCTGGGTTCTCACACCTGCTTCTGCATTGGTCTGTTGTGACATCACATATCACGTAGGCTCTGGAAAACTGCACTCTGAATTCGGTGAGAGAGTGGGAGATGAAAGGGCAAATAATGGCATTATTATGAAAACAGTTTTGGCCAGGCAGATACCCCACACTCTGAGACTCGCGGCTGTAAAGCGGCAGAAGAGTGCTGGCGGTCAGCTGGAGCATTAGTGACGCCGGGGTCTGCAGGGACCTGGACGTGGCCCAAGAAAGAGGTGACCTCCCTCTGGAGCCCTGGCATCTAACTCACCAGAATCACGCAGGACAGCCAGGACCGCCTCGACCTCCACTGTCTCAGGGACTCTCCTCCCGCCCTCAGGCCCGCTGACAAGGGAGCAGGCAGC
This sequence comes from Smutsia gigantea, assembly GCA_032199065.1. Lineage (NCBI taxonomy): Eukaryota > Metazoa > Chordata > Mammalia > Pholidota > Manidae > Smutsia > Smutsia gigantea. The sequence continues at coordinate 14,477 of JAVSCE010002084.1, forward strand.
CCAAGGCCCAGACCCGGCTCAGAGCAGCCATCCTGACGAAGGTTTCAATGGTTCTGTTCCTAGTCGCCTCCCGCTGCAGCCTCTTCCTGTCCCCGTAATGATCTCTGTCTTACAGTAAACATGACCAGGCGTCAGGAGGGGCTTCCTATACACAACTCCGAGGCAGATCTGGAGGTCTCCTCCAGCACTCTCGTGAGTTCCCGGCCAGGGCTGTCGGCAGCACTCAAACACCCCTGTGGGTGGGGGGCTCCCTGACTCCAAGAGGTCGGGGGCCATCGGAATGCAGGACCTGATGTTCTCCAGCTCTCCTCTCTGGGGACTAAGGCGACGTGGCCAATCCAGGGAAGGGAGGGGCATTGCAGCTCTGAGGAGCCAACCAAATCTCTGAGCACAAAAGGAGACAGAAACACCTGAGGACAGAAGGCCATGCGGGGTGTCATCCAAGCGGAAGGACTTATGAGACAGGCAGAGCACCATCCAGAGACACCAAGGGGACAGTTGGCAGGCTGAGGTCTGTTGGGAACGCTCCCTAAGGGTAGGCCTCTGAAGCCTGACGTCAGGCACAGCTCAGAACCACTGGGGCGTCTCTATTTCGGCCCCAGACAGAGCTGTCAGTCAGAACATGAGCGCCCCTGCCAGGCAGCTGCCTCCTTTTTTAAAGCTCTGTGGGCACAGGTGGCACTCACATTACACCTGCTTCACAGGACAGGTAATCCCCGAAGCCGACCCTCGGTGAGGCCCTGGAGGCTGACGGGTAATCAGGCAGCCTGCAGGTGCCTACGGCCAGGTCCCTGGCCCCACGTGTCTCTCTTCATGGCCCGTGCGGAGCAGTCCTCTGCATTTCAGCAGCGTGGAATGTAGACCTGTTACTCAATGCTTTTGAACTACTTTTCTCCCATCGATGTCCACCTATGCCTGCTGTCTGAGCTCATGCCACCTTCTGCCTCCAGACATCGTGGCCACCGTGGAGAACGAGAAGCCGTCACCCTGCGCCAGGACAGGCTCAGGGCGCCCGTGCACCATCAGAGGCAGCGAGTGCCGGGGTGGCTGGCCAGGGCCCAACCACGGCATCACCCGCTTTGACAACTTCGGCTTCTCCATGCTCACTGTGTACCAGTGCATCACCATGGAGGGCTGGACGGACGTTCTTTACTGGGTGCGTCAGGCCTGCACCTGCCAGAGCCATCCCCTTTTGCCACCAGCTGGGGGGGGGTGCCCGTTACTGATTGAGCACCCCTGCTCTTCCCGCCCCCCCGGGACCCCCTCGCAGGTGCATGGCCCCCTTCTGGTCCCCATATGGGCAGTCCCCAGGTACAACCTGCCTGTGCAGGACCCAGGACGGGTACAGGAATGGAAACCAGGAGCGCCAAGGCTTCTGGTCTCAATTCCTACCTTTTCCCTAAGCCTGGGAGTGTCTGGTTCCTCATAGCCTAGAATCTCAGATTTCTTGAGATGAAGGACCTTTTGAGTCTCTCTTCTTGCCGCCAGGCAAGACTACTTTCCCATATAAATATTATTAGATAACAACTTCCTTGTCCATAAAATAAAACTACTACCCACATCCTAGAGTAGCTATGAGGGTTAGTGAGAAGGTTGGCTGAGTGACGACAGTGCCGGCACCCAGACAGTTTGTGTAAGTTTTCTTGTTGAAGTATGTTATTCATTTGGGGTTATTAAGAACCATGTTGCATTTTTTATTTAATTGTCAAACAATGGAAGGCATCATTCCCACTTTACAGATAAGGAAACTGAAGCTGGGAGAGGTTCAGTAATTGGCCCTCAGTTACGGAGCTAATGAACAATTGATCCAAGAACTGAACTCTGATCCATGTGGCTCCGATCAGAACTCAACCACGATATGATAGTGCTTGTGGGGGAAAACGTTGTAAAACTGTCAAATACTTTGCAAGTATAAAGGATTTGTAAGGACAGTTCTTATAAACTGGTATTATGAGAACAAATTATTAAACATTTCAAAGGACTACCGCATGTGTCATTTCACCTCTGTTATAAGCCCATGAGGAGCGAGCAAATATCGTTGTCCATTATTCAGGTGGGATAAGGCTCGGAGATGTCAGGGGACCGGTAGGGTCACAGGTTGTTCAAGTAGGAGCTGGCAAAGCTCAGGCCAAGACTTTTCAGTGTTTCTTCCACTCTGAAACATCTTGGCTGTAAAGAAACCAGCTGGAGATAGTGTCCTTGAGAGGGTCAAGCCAGGGAGGCAGATGGTTGGAGGGAGAAATGGGTCAGCCTTACCTGGGCCAGGTAGACAGCCAGCAAGACCCCCCCGCCCCCCACGGAGGTCCTTCCAGCTCCAGGTCCCAGGTCCTCAAGTGAGAAAAAGTCCCTTGCTGGGCCCCAATGGCCTCTTCCCTGTCCCTTAGGACTGGAGGGAGTGTGAGTAAGACAGTTCAGGAAGGGGACCTAAGCCTCAAGTCGGGGGATGGGACTCACACGTCTGTCTGGACCAGGTCAACGATGCCATCGGGAACGAGTGGCCCTGGATCTATTTTGTCACCCTCATTCTGCTGGGGTCCTTCTTCATCCTCAACCTCATCCTGGGTGTCCTGAGCGGGTAAGGAAGCTCACAGTGGCTGAGAAGAGAGGGAAGAAGGGGAAAAGGAGGGGAAGAGAGGGGAGAGAGGGGAGAGAGGGGAGGAGGAGGGTAGAGGGTGGAGGGGAGACGGGAGAGGGAGGAGGGCGAGAGGGGCAGCGGGAAGGGGGTAGAGGAAGTGGGGGAGGAAGGGGGGCAGGACAGGGAGGTTGGGTTAGAGCTTCCGTTCACCCCGGGGCCCCTTTAGCCCAGAGCACACTCCCTGGTTAGCAAGCAAGAGATAGAAGAGGCAGTCAGGAGCCCCTCAGCTTTTCATTTTTCTCCCTTCTCCTCAAGCCTTCTTCCAGCCTTGCTTCCTTCTGTCCCTCTGCATGGCTCTCCCTACGAACAAAGCCCCCGGACCCCAGCTTCCTGCCCTGGATGTGTGTGAGCTGATGCTCAGCCCTGAGTCAGTAAGACCTTCCATTCAGTGCACAGACCCTGGAGCTAGAGGCCCAAGTTTAAATCCTTGCACTACTGCTTGGTGGCTGTGTGACCTTTACCTAATCACCTAGCTTCTCTGTGCCTCAGGTCCACATCTGTCAAATAGGAGTAATTTCAGTACCCGTTTCAGAATTAAATGATGGGAGGATTAAATGAATTAATACATATGAAGTACTTAGAACAGAGTCCAGCCCATAAGAAGCGCTAAGTACTATGGGTCATGGTCAGTGACGGCTCCAGCCCAGCCCCGGCGCGGAGCCTAGTGACCATCAGCCTCTCCCCGTCCCATCGCATCCCAGCTTCTGTAGGTCAAATTCAGGGGGTCTGTGAACTCAGATAGGAAAAACTGGTGTCTGTTTCCCATGAACTCTAACTGAAATTGAGAGTTTCATTATGAATGTGCGTAACAAGTTGCAGTGAATGTAGCACTCTCTGTGGCTTGTCCCGACACAAGTCACATGTCACATTGCAGCTGTTGCAAATATTACACTCATCTCTGCTTTGAAATGATGATCATTACAGGACCTGCAACTGGATCTTGCTAGTTAATGAGTCAATAAAACATATATATTGCTTTATTACAATTTCTTTATATTTCAGTAACTATATTTTAGTATAATTGGCTCCCATGTCAAGTGATGGCTTTATTCTGCGCGTTGAGCAGCATCAGCCTGAGGAGGGTCCCGTGGGTTTCACGGGCCACCAAAGGGTCCGTGGCGTGCCGCGGTCCCGAGCCCCTGCCCGGAGCCTGCCCCTGGGGTGGTGCCGATGGCTGGTGCGGGCAGGCAGGCCGCCCGGAGCAGCCCCCTCCTGGCCTCTCAGCCCCACCTCCTCAGAGCCCCCTGTCTCCCCCTCGCGGTGTGGCCAAGGGCCGCCTCTGCTGGTCTGCAGACCCCTCGCTGACCCTGGGGCCCTTGCCTTCCAGTGTCAGCACCTGGTTCCTCCCAGGCCCAGGATGGGTTCCTCCAGGCCTTAGGTCTAGAAGCGATGCTCCCAAGGCCGTTGGAAGGGTCAGGGCAGCATAGGAGATCCTCTGGCTGATTCCAGTGTCGCAGTGGGCTGCCCTGTCAGTCATCTTTAGTGTCCGGGGTGACCCCAAGCCAGGGCGGGAGAGGATGAGCTGGGACGAGAAGGACACAAGAAAGAAGCCGGGGGGTTCCGAGGTGCTCCTGGGGGTGGGCGATGGTGAGGGAGGGAGGGCTGCCCCTTGGCTCCTGGAACAGTGCCTGGGCCCCAGGCGGTGCCCTGACCAGAGGAGGGGCGCGTCCAGCCACAGAACACGCTCTCTCTGTCCTTGGGAAGCTTGATCCTCCCCCACCCCCTTTTTCCTCACCTCCTCCCCTCCCCGTGTCCCTGGTTCCATTTCAGGGAATTCACCAAGGAGCGGGAGAAGGCCAAGTCCAGGGGGACCTTCCAGAAGCTCCGGGAGAAGCAGCAGCTGGAGGAGGACCTCCGGGGCTACCTGAGCTGGGTCACGCAGGGCGAGGTCATGGACATCGAGGATCTGAGAGAAGGTTCGTGCCCGGGGGCCATGGCGTCACCCCCTCCCCACCCCACATCGGCCCTCGCAGACGCCCTTCACCCTCTGGCAAGCGTGAGGGCCACAGGCAGGTGGAACATTCCCACTTTGCGGATAAGAAAACCAAGGCCCTTAGAGGGCGAGTGATTTGCACCTCGAAATGGCGGCATCCAGGTGTGCCAAGGCTCCTCCTGAAGGACAAAGGGCCTCGCTGCCCTTCCACAGCCACCCCCCCTTCCGATGTGCACCCCTGGGCGCCTGGGAATCTGGGTCTCAGGAGCACAGGGAGGCATCTAGGCCCCATTGTCACTGACACCTCCAGTCGAAAGACCCTCCCAGGGGAGCCCACCCTAGGTGTGTGGAGCCCAGAGGGGCCCACCGTACCCTCTTGTCCCTAGGCAAGCTGTCTTTGGATGAAGGTGGCTCTGACACGGAGAGCCTGTATGAAATCGAGGGCTTGAACAAAATCATCCAGTTCGTGTGAGTATCTGCCCACCTCCCTAGGGTCCTCCCAGCCCCGAGCTCCCCGAGACATGGAGCGAGATCCCAGCCCCCTTCAGAGTCTCCCTCCCCACCCCTCAGTGCAATCAGGGGGCACTCAGCCGATGACCTGTTTATATATACCACGAGAGGAAGAAACTGGGGTGCCCGGGGAGGCAGCGAGCACATTTCGAGCGGGTGGGGTGGTCAGCTCTGGGAGACTCTGCGCAGGAGGAGGGGAGGCGCGCACCACAGAGAGCAGCGCGGTGAGCTGCGCCCGGGGTCTGGAAACAAGGCCCACCCAGCTCAGGCCTTCAGTCTCCTTCCTTCACACATTCACAATGACTGTGAGTTTGAAAGATCAAACAATAGAGAACCACACCCAAGACAAGACGAAGGTCCCCACCGCCCTGCAGAGAGGTAACCATGGTGACAGATCTGTATCCCTCCAAGACCCTTCCTGGGCTTTCATCTCACACACACACACACCAGGTTTTTGGTTTTGTTTTGGCTCCTTACATAACGGGGTTATTTATGTAACCGGTGTCACTCCAGAGCCTAGAACACTGGCCGGCATGCAGGTGCTGCCGAATATTTGATGGATACATGAATATGATACACGTATTATCTAGTAACTTACATTTTTAACTTAAAATTATCTGTTGAGGGCAACTTTATCCATACACACACATTTTTTTAAAGGCTTCTTAAGGAAAAGTTTTAGGTTCACAGCAAAATTGAGCTGCAGGTCCAGGATTTCCCATACACCCATGGACCCACACATTCACAGCCTCCCCCGCTATCAACAAACGCACCAGTGGGGTGACAGCCATGAGCCTACGTGGACACGTATTATCACCAGGCCATGGGTCACAGGTTCTCTCTTAGTGTGTACATGATGTGGTTTTTGATAAATGTGTGATGATGTGTACCCATCATTATCATACAGAGTATTTTCACTGCCCCGAAGGTCCTCTGGCTCTGCCTAGTCACCCTCCACTTCTGACAGCCAACCACTGACCTTTCTAGTGTCTCCATGGTTTTTCCTTTTCTGGAATGTCATATAGTTGGAGCCATACAGTATGTAGACTGTTCACATTAGCTTCTTTAACGCAGTAATATGCATTTAACTTTCCTCCTTGTCCTTTCCTGGCTTGATAGCTCATACATCTTCTTTAGGTACATATTTGGATATAAAACACTCCACAGTATGGATGCGCTATAATATATCTGATTAATCTTTACAGGTTTTGGCAATACAAACAGTGCCACAGGGAACAGTTATGCATAAGTATGAATATTTCTGCTGGGCACAGGCCTTGAAAAGACATACGGGGCCAGGGGTGTATAGACTTTAAACCTTGACAGACACTGCCGTGTTGCTCTCCCAAAAGGTTGTGCTGACTGTGAAACCTTCCCCAGCCCCAGATATTCTTAAATGGCTAAAGAACTTCTTTTATAATAGGCAACATGTGTTGCTTTAATGGAAATGGGTGGCCCCCCTACTCCACGCCAGGCACAGCCTAGGCATTCGGCTCGCATTCCCTCCAATTCCCTCTTGGCTGTGGCCCTTGTCCTTATTCTCCTTTGAAAGATGAACAGCTTTGCTAGTTAGACGCAAGGCTTTCAATCAGTCTGGCTCTGCAGCTCCTGCCCTTAGTGTCTCTCACGTGGTTGGATGGCAGGTGATGAGACTAAGTGTGGTGGCTGCAGGCTGTAACCTCAGACAGGTGGGAGCTTAGAGTCAAGCAGCTTTCTGCCTCCATCCTCCTTTGCCTCCTCCCCAGCCGACGCTGGAGGCAGTGGAACCGCATCTTCCGCTGGAAGTGCCACGACCTGGTGAAGTCCCGAGGCTTCTATTGGCTGGTGATCCTGACTGTTGCCCTCAACACCCTGTCCATCGCCTCCGAGCACCACAAGCAGCCTCTCTGGCTGACCCATTTGCAAGGTGAGTTAGAACAGAATGAGGCCAGGAAAGGAGAGATGGGAGAGGCGGCCAGAGCCAGCCAGTAGCACCTCAGTTGGCAGAAGAGGTCGGTTAGATAGTGACATTGTTGTCTAGAGATTGTAGGCTGGTAACGCGTTCCTCCTCACGGCGTTACCAGGAACAGCACATCGGGAACCTCCAGGTGCTTGTCCAGGTGTCAGGGCCAATTATTAAATTGTAGACACTGCACGTAAAGATTACCAGTAGTGTAGACCGCCAAACATCCAAGTGCAAACTCTACTCCCAAAACATCAATCTTTCACCGACTATTTGTTACGTATGTACTATAGGTAAAGCATGCAAAGGAGCTCAGGGTGCACAGAGAATCAGTACACTGCTCTGGGCTTCAGGGAGCTTACCTAGTCACAAGGGAAGACAAATTAATAAATAATGTCTGCATAAGGACGGCAATGACAGAGGTAAACAGAAGGTAGCGAGAGAAGGATTCCAGGGGAGGAGATGCTGGAGTTCTGTAGATCTTAAGGAAGGTAGAGAAGTGCCAGGCAGTCGAAGGAAGGAGGGAATTCCTGCGGGGGAAGAGCACGTGCAAGGACAGGATGGACTGGGATGGTGTGGTGAGCTCAGGCAGCCGTACGCACTTCGCATGTGAGCGGAACTAGCGGGAGTGTTGGGACTTTAGACTCTGGGTGATGGGGAGCCCATGAAAATAAAATAAAATGAAGAGCAGGAATGGAACATGATCTGACCTGAGTTTTTGGAAGGTCAGTCTTGGTGGAAGGCAAATTGGTCCGCTTCATCTGTGTGGTGGATGTTCTCCTGTGTGTGGGACTTTGGGGTGTGACAAGGAGGTCTCCAAGGAAAAGGGGGACAAGTTCCAACAACATGGTGGGCCAGACTAAGTGTTCCCCACTGCAAACACTCAGCAGTGCGGCCTATGTCATGATGACAGTATTTCACAGAAAGAAGAGGGAGTTTCTGAGTGGCAGAAGTGAAGAAGCATCTGAAAGCCAGTGTGTTCATGGACCGACTTCCAGGGACTTCTAGGCCTAGGCTTAAACCCTGGGGGGTGGTGGATGGGCTCTTAATGCCCATACAGGGAAAGGAGACAGGGCCTGGGGCCTAGGCGGGGTGGGAACTGGAGGGCATAGAGCCAAGGCCCTGTCCTCATGGAAGGAAAGCAAAATCTCACTGCCCCTTGGGCCACAGAGGGAGCTTGGGAGTTGATCCTTGCTGGAAGCTCTGGGAAGAACAAAAAATGGCTCAGGTGAGAAAAGCTAGTCACAGACAAGGGAAACCTCTGGGCGCCCAGCAGAAGAAAATGCAATCCACTCTTTAAGGATGCATCTCCACCGAAGGTATACAGAGTCCAGGCGGGGAAAGTATTTTCCAAAGATGAGCTCACAATAAAACAACTGCAAACCAAATAGGGAACAGGGCTCCCCCCACCCCCCCAAGGAAGAATTATCAGACACAACCAACAGGAGCTAGCACTCCAGGAGCCTGAGATATAGTACAAAAGACACTATGTGTAAAAGGATGAAAGAGAAAAAGGAAGAAAAATAATTACGGAAGAAGACTATCATCTTCTATGGGAAAGAGATAGGGCACAATGCTGCAGACCAGACGCATGCATGCCTCCGTCCACCCATTCGTTGACTGCACTAATGTTGAGTGTGCCAAGCATGGCCAGTGCACTGTCAGTGACCACATGTGGGCAGGATGTGAACACTGCCCACCACAAGGAATGAGAGATGAATTTGAGATTCCTGGCCTTTGCAGATAAACGGATGGTAGTGCCACTTACTGAGATGGGGAAGACAGTCAATGACCAGGCCTTTTTGGGGGCTGAGAGAGGATGGGCAGTACACATTGGCTTAGTCTTGGGTATGCTGGGTTTGCGGTACCTTGGAGACATCCTGGCGGAGATGTCATGGAGGCAGATGGAAACAGTTCTGGTACTCAGTGGAGAGGTCTGAGTTGAATAACTGAAATCTGGGAGTCATGGGCAGGGATGGTAATTGAAGCTGTGGCCTCAGAAGACATCACCAGATCACGAGAGGACAATGTACGCTCAAGTGTACAGCTCAAGGCGGGCATCCATGACGAGGGGGACAGTGCATCTGCAGAGGGGCCTTAGGAGAAGCAGAAGAAATCCAGAAGGATGTGGTGGTATGGAAGCCAAGGAAAGAGAATATTTGTAAAAACAAGAGGCTGGTCAACAGTGCCCAATGCTTGTGGGAAGTCAGGAACATGAGAATTAAAATGTTGGCTGGATTTGGTAACGTGGAAGCTCTGGATGGCAGGAGTGTGAGTTGGTGGGGTGAGGAGGGTGCACCCGGTTAGGTATGAGTTGGAGCGGGAACGGGGTGGGGCACGGCATGAGGAAGTGAGAACTCAGAGTAGATAAGCCTCTCTGGAGAATGTCTGTGACTGGAAGGAGAGAGCGAGGGCAGGAGCTGCAGGGAAAAGGGGAGTCAGCTGGGCATTTAGAAGCGGCAGTAGGAAGAAGTTAAACACGGGGAAGAAAAGGGGTCATTGGCAGTGGGTTTCCTGAGGTTGGGGGTGCGTGGGGCAAGCATAGCGGACAGACTGGCTTCAGAAAGGTGGAGGGACCCCTCCTCTAGCAGGAGAGAGGGCGGCGTCATGAGGAAGTGGAAGAGCGTTATGATTTTAAGTGAAATTAAATGAAATAACATTCTCTTGTTAATACGGAATAGCTTAGCTTTTTAGAAATCTAGGTTAGTGCTATTTCCATGGGCAACGATTCGCCAGATTTCACTGGGTTTTGAGGTGGAGAAAGGAGGATGCTGGGAAACGTGGTGAGGGCGCTGGGGCTGAGGGCTTAGCCAAGCCAGGGCTGGGGTGAGAGGGGGGGAGAGGGGCGAGCAGGCGGGGCTGAGGCTGCACTGTCGCCCCCAGACGCCGCCAACCGCGCGCTGCTGTCCCTCTTCACCATCGAGATGCTGCTGAAGATGTACGGGCTGGGCCTGCGCCAGTACTTCATGTCCATCTTCAACCGCTTCGACTGCTTCGTGGTGTGCAGTGGCATTCTGGAGATCCTGCTGGTGGAATCGGGCGCCATGACCCCCCTGGGCATCTCTGTGCTGCGCTGCATCCGCCTCCTGAGGATCTTCAAGGTCACCAAGTGAGCGCCGGGCAGGTCGACACCCATCCTGCATCCCGTGGCCTGGGGTCTGCATAGGTTCACCTGTGGCCCCGGCCCAGAACCGGCCTCCCTCTATGCAAGAGAATTTGCTTTCCCCTTTTGACCTCATTTCTCTAAGCTCTGCTTATCCCTCGCAGCTGTCTCCTAGTGGGGCAGGGATGATGGGCATGGAGAGGAGAGAGGGAAGAGAAGGGGCTGCAGAGGAGGAAGGAAAGGCAGGTGGAAGAGGAGCCGGGGAGCAGGGAAAGCCCTGGGAATAAGGAAGGACCCAGTAAGAGGGACGGAGGGAGGGTGGAGAGGGAAAAGGGGGCACGTTCACTCGTTTCCGAGGGTTGACTGAGCACCGCCCGAGCTGGTGCCAGGCACGGGTGCCCAGGAGTGAGGTGGTCCTTACTCTCATGGGGCCTGTGGTCTAGTGCTGCCCTCTGGTCCCATCGGTCCCGAGCTTCCCCCAAGCCTGCCCAGGCCTCATGAGCGTCTTTCAGGTACTGGACATCTCTGAGCAACCTGGTGGCATCCCTGCTCAACTCCATCCGCTCCATCGCCTCCTTGCTGCTGCTGCTCTTCCTCTTCATCGTCATCTTCGCCCTGCTGGGCATGCAGCTCTTCGGGGGAAGGTACGACTTCGAGGACACGGAGGTGCGGCGCAGCAACTTCGACAGCTTCCCGCAGGCTCTCATCAGCGTCTTCCAGGTAGGCGGTGCCGCACGGGCTGAATCCTGCTTCTCACCCTTCGAGGTCATGGTGGGCGTCACCTCCTCTGTGAAGCCTTCTCTGATCTGCTGGTTTGAGTTCGAGATCCCTCTCGAGGCCCCCTCACTCCTGGGCTGCTCTGCACGGGAATAGTTGCCTATCTGTCTCCTCCACACTCCTGAGGCCAGGGGCTGTGCCCTGTGTGTCTTGGTCCCTGGTGCCTTGCAGAGGGCTGGCCCATAGATCAGGAGTGAACGGAGGCGGGCAGATAATAAATGAATGGAGGTGGGGTGAGCTGGGAGCCCAGGTGCATGTTTTCTCTCCCATTGCTACTGGTATCAGACAAGGTGAGTTCGCCCTGCCAAGGCTGGGAAAGCCTCAGAGAAATGCTGACCATGTCTCACAGCAGAGGCAGGGCTTGGCCAGTGTTTGCTAGAAGCCATTCAGAGGAGCATGACTCTGACTTCCTGAGAGGCCTTCAGAGTCACAGGCCTAAGGGGGAGCTTCCTTCGTGCAGGGCAGAAAAATGCCCCCTCCCCTGGAGCCCGTGCTCAGGAGGGACACTGCCCGTTGGTGCCGTGGGAGGGGCCATGTGTGACAACTCTCTGGTTCTACACCTTCTTATTCCTGTCACCCACCTGGCTGGTCGGGATCACTTCTCTCAAGGCACTTAACATTTCATACTATTTCTGGAGGCTGGGATAACAGGAAGCCTGTCAGGACGCATTACATACAGTTAAGCCTGGGCATTAGGAACAGAGCACGGGAGTGGGGACCCCACAGTCAAACTCCTTGCCTGGACAACCAGTGACAAGGAAGAGGCCCAGGGAGGAGAGCAGGACCTTCCTTCCATCCTGGCCAGGACGGAGAGAGGAAAGGTCCAGGGGATGGCGGATTGCAAGGCGCCTTCTGGAGGGTGCGATCCCAACTGAAGTCTCAAGTCCTTCTGCGTCCCCCCCTCTATTTCTCCCTCTCCCTCTAGGTTCTGACGGGTGAAGACTGGAACTCTGTGATGTATGACGGGATCATGGCCTATGGCGGGCCATCCTACCCCGGCATGCTTGTGTGCATTTATTTCATCATCCTTTTCGTCTGTGGCAACTGTACCCCCTCAGGAGCAGGACAGGAAAGGGCTTGGGGAGGGGGTTGGGAGGCGGGCTTAAAACAGAGTCCGGGGTGTCCGCTTGCCTGGCACCAGGCTCTCTGGCCTCAGGAGAGCTCCCAAGCTCATGGTGGGCTGGGAGATGGGCCCCAAATACCAAATGCAGGTGTAGCTGAAGGATGACCCTCCTGCCCGGAAGGCTGGAGAACCACAGGGGTGGGAGAATTCACCGCAGGGAGATTGGTGAGCCTGGAGGAGGGGGGCGGAAGGACAAGGGGTCAGCCTGGTTCAGAGGTGGGGAGGCAGGTGGGGAGGAACCAGGGAACCAGGCCGGTTGAGCATGGGTGAACTGAGAGATGAGCCGAGCGGGTGGGAGGGTGCAGCGGGTGGGGTAGAGAGAGCCAGCAGCCAGGCCCCTGAGGCCTGTGCCTCGGAACCTGATATGGGAGTGGAGGGAGGGAGGGACCGCCCTTCCTGGAGTTCCCGAGGGCTCACTGGCTCCCATACAGCTGGCGTGGGGCTAGGATCAGTCCTGAGCCAGAAATAACGGCATTTCAGGACACTGGGGATGCAGGCCCCATCCCGGGCCCTCTCTGTAGGTGGGCTTCCCTGAGGATGCTGTCCATGTCCCTGGGCTCCTGCGCTCCCCTGAGACACCAGGACCCCACCCAAGGAGCAGGCTCCAGCTCTGCCATCATGCATGCATGTGGGACTCAGGGCCCAGAGCTTTCCGTTTCACCACACCCCGAGGCTCCTTAGCTCGATGCCCTCAGACATCCTGCTCAATGTCTTCCTGGCCATCGCTGTGGACAACCTGGCCGAGGCGGAGAGCCTGACTTCTGCCCAGAAGGCGAAGGCTGAGGAGCGAAAGCGCAGGAAAATGTCCAGGTGAGGGCTGCCTCCCCTGCAGGGAGGGATGGGGAGCATGCTCCCTGGGGCCTGCTGAGCAGGGGCCGTGCCCCCACGATGCCCACCCCAGTGGCAGGGCGCTCACTCCACACCACCCAGGGGAGCATAGCTGGGACTTAACGGAGAGGCTTGCAAACAGCACGTCCAGGGATGCCTGAGGTCCTAGGAGGCATCCCTGGGCAGGACTGGAGGCAAGGCAGCCTCTACAAAGGCCTCAGGAAATGGCAACGCCTGGGGGATTGGGCCTGGGTGCCCCGGGGAGGAGTCCTAGGGATCCCCCAGCCCATGCACGAAGCCCCTGCACTTCTTGGGGGGTTGGATGGGGTCTTCCCTTTGCAGAGCCTCAGGCATCGTATGTGAGTGGTGGTCGGCTCCTCAGGACCTCTACAATTCTCCCCATCTGCACGTTTGTCCCTTAACTCTCGAGCCTGGACCCTCCTCTGGGAACAGAAGCAGGCCTGGTCTTCTAGACAGGGTTTCCCACATTCTACCCACAAATGGGTCACCTGGAGTCTTGCTATGCTGATCCTGATTCAAGATGAGTGGGTTGGGGCTCCCTGATGGTGCCTATGCTGTTGGAGGGATGACGACACTGAGGGTTCTAGACAAAGGCCTGCTTCTTCCAGCGCCCATGCCTACAGATGGGCAGAGAGAGGGAGAGAGACCAGCAGAGGAGCCCAGATATTTCCAAAGAGTTGGGCCCTGTCTTGGACCAAACCATGACCCCACTCTGTGAATTCTTCATGGCAGGTGCAAAGCTCCTTCCCACCCACTCACCAATCAGTGAACATCGAGTGCGGCTGACCAGTGAGCCCTGTTTAGCCACGGGCCCAACCTGAACTCCGTGCCCCCTCATCACAGAGAGAGCACTTGCCCAGGCCCACAGCCCTGCCCATGCCCTGGCCTTCCCGCCCAGAGCCCCTGGGGGCAGGAGCCCCTGGGGGCACCATCAGGCTGAACATATCCCAGACAACTTTCTCGTTGGGCCTCCACTTTGGCTTTCTTGGTTTTCCAACTCAGGGGTCTTCCAGACAAGCCAGAGGAGGAGAAGTCCATGGTGGCCAAGAAGCTGGAACAGAAACCCAAGGGGGAGGGTATCCCCACCACCGCCAAGGTGAGCAGGCCACGTGGGGAGGGCCTTAGGGTGCTGGTGGGGTGGGTGGGAAGGTGGGAGAGAGGCTCTCTGACTGGTTATCTCCCTCCCCAATATGAGGAAAGAGTCAGTGGCTCTGGCTACATCAGGGAACCCTTTGTACTGAGAGGGCCCAGTCTGGGAACCAGACTTGCTCAGAATCCCAGCTTCCCACCCAAGTCAAGGTGTCCCCCTCCTCTCTTGACACCCCCTGTTCCATGGAGAGGCCCAGACCAGCTTCCCACCATGCCTAGCTCTGCTCTGTTCAGTCTTCCTAGACGCAGAGGAAGCAGAGCTCAGCAGGTCAGGGCATTGGGCCCCAGGGGTGCTGGGATCCCGGCCTGGGGAGCTCAGCTCTCTTCTGAGAACCAGCAGGGGTGCAGTGCGCAGACTCAGACTGGCAGAGGTCCTGGCTTCGTCCCGTGGGAGCTGGGCAACTGGTCTGACCTATCCAGGCTGGCCTCTCATTTGTAAAATGGGAATTGATCATAACATGGCCTATCCTCAGGCTGCAGGGAGGATGAAGTGAGCTGAAGCCTCCACAGGCCCCCCAGTAAATGTTCAATAAGTGGCAACTGCAGCTTTTTCCCATCGTCATTGTCACTGTGTTCCTTCCTACAGCTGAAAATAGATGAGTTTGAATCCAGTGTCAATGAGGTGAAGGATCCCTACCCCTCAGCTGACTTCCCAGGTGAGGGTCCTGGGACCCTGGGGGAAATATACTGGGGTGGATTTCTCCTTAGGGGACAACCTGTTATGTGTCCCTGCCTGGACTCTTCCATGAGGAGATCAGGACACAGAACTTCCCTCTGCACCTAGTCATGCAAATAAGCTACCTGCCAGCCTGCCTCTCCTTATAATACACACAACAGAAAAATCCATGCATTTTATTTTCCTTTAATTCAGCAAGTATTTATTGAGTGCCAGGTATGGGCTTCAATGCTTAGGATTCAGTTTTTCAGGAGCACAGAGACTCATGGGTACACAAGTCTTCCATTCTAGCCATGCAGCATAGATCACTGATGAGGGTGTGTCAAGAGCATGGGGCAGGTGGGCAGATTATTCAGCAGCCAGTGTCTGACAGGGCTGGGGATGGACTGATACAGGGATGAACAGAACCATGACTCGCCTTGTGGGAAGATCCAAATGAAGGTGACAAAGGTAGGCTGGGAGAGAGGATAATCCATGGCTGTGGATAAACTATAAACATCTTGTAAGTGCAAATAACCAGTGGCTGCTGCAGAAATCCTCCTCATCTGTCCCAGAGAACACATGGAAGGGGTGGAGCCAGGCTGGGTTCACGCTGCAAGGCTGCCTGCAGGAGCCCTGGAGTTCCCAAGCTCTTGAGTTCTCTTAGCTCACCCATGAGTCTGTCGGGGCCCTGAGTCACTGGCCCATCAGTGGAATCAGCTGGTTAGCATCAGTTTGCTCCAGTGACTCTAAAGTCTAGGGGGAACTTTCTGTGTTCCAGATGGCACAGAGTAGGCACTCAATAAACAGACTGAACTAATGCATGGGAGAACTTTGCAAAGTGAAGTGTGGGGAGAATGGAGCTGGTGCAGATAAGACTAATAATATTTCTTCAAATATCTGCCAGAAACGAATATTTGCGTTTTAAAATAATTCAACCTGAGTTGTTTCATCTGACACCCATCCTTAATAGATGCGAGTGGCTGGTAGAGGGTGGCTGACCCAGCAAGTCCAAGGTTAGGGGAAGTGAGAGGGGCTGAAAACAAACGCGGAAGGTGGAGGGGAGATGGGGTGGACAGCCGGAAGAGTTCCAGCCAAAGGGATTGAATATGTTTATCCTGCTTCTTTCCAAAAATAATTTGAAATGGCTTATGACAAAAGATATGGACAATGAAGTTAATGAATTGGGCATTGACTGAAGAAATCAGAATTAACAGGCAGAAAGAAAGCAAATATGCTGACTCCAAAAATTAACAGTCTGTGATTGAGCACAAACTGTGTCTCTGGGGTGTCTGGCAGCCGGGGGAGAATGGGAAGGGTCATGTCAGGACACTCATTGTGAGGAAGAAGAAGCGGGGGTCTCTGGTGGGGCTGAGAACCTGTGCAGGCTGCCAGGATGGAAAGAGCAGAGTCCACGGCTTCGGCTTCCCCAAGGGCCTCTGCCAGGAGCCCGCAAGGTAGGGAGGAGGCGGCTGTGGGGCGAGGGAAACAAGGGACTGGACAAGAGCTGCAAGATGCCGGCACTCCAGCTGGCGCCAGTGCTGCCCACCCGATCCCTGGATCCTCCCCCTTGGAGCTGCGGGCCTCTGGGAGTCGGCTCCCTCTCACCAGTCCATGGGTCAGAGGTGAGCTTGGAGGGCCCATGGCTCTCCTCTGCCCCTCCCACCGTGGCATCTGCCTCGGCGCTGGAGCCTGGCTGAAGCTCAAGTGGTATGATTTCCTCCCCGGCTGGCAAGTCGCCTCTGCAATGGTTTAGAATCTAGGCCAGGAGAGGACCTCAGAGTCCATTTATCTCAACAAGCCTCTGGCCCCTCATCAATTTTGCAAACTGGGAAACCAAAGCCCAGGATGGACAGAGACTTCCTAGCATGCACAGCAAGTTAGGGACACGGCCAAGCACCAGGACTCAGGTCTCATCTGAAGCAGGGTCCCCCAATGCTCCCCAGCTTGTGAGCATTTGAGATGGTGCGAGTCCAGCCCTGAGACGGCAAGGCTGCTTGATCTTGCTCCAGGCCCCGCTTCTGGAAGGCTCTGGGTCTGACGGTCATCTGCAGCAGCTCAAACCTATTTGCTGCAGGGAAAGAGAGACCCGTGGGCTGGACTCTGCTGACGTCCTCGGGCATCGCCTTGATTGCTACCACTTTTTGCTTGCTGGCTGCTGGGAGGTGGTGGTGGGATTCAGAGCACAGAAGCCAGGGGAGCAGCAAAGTAGGGAAGGACACTCCCGATTCTTCTCTCTCCCCTCCCCACAGGGGATGATGAAGAAGACGAGCCAGAGATCCCAGTGAGCCCCCGACCACGCCCCCTGGCTGAGCTGCAGCTGAAAGAGAAGGCAGTGCCCATTCCAGAAGCGAGCTCCTTCTTCATCTTCAGCCCCACCAACAAGTAGGCGGTCCCTTGGCTGCAGAGCAGCATGGTACATGGGCCTTTCCGAGAGGGCTGCTCTAAAAAGACCCTTTTCACGCGATTCTCTGGACCTACCATTATACTCTGAGAAACTCATTCCTTCAGCTTAAGATCCGGTGCCCTGTTTAAAATGCTAGTTCCTCTGAGAGAAGTAATGCTGTAAACCTTACCAGGTACTAATACCTAAGAGGAACTGTATATATTGGCTCCTTTCTGAGAGCAATTCTGACCTCACAATTTTACGACTTTAAAATATACATGGACTGTAGTCTTCATGGAGTTTCACCTTTCTGCCTTGTGGATGGAGATCAGCCTATCCTGTTCTTGTGATGGGGAAACTGTGGAGGGGTGGGGGTGGGCTCCTGGGGGAGAGGGAAGGTGGTGCTGGAGGGCCTTGGTTGCGAGGGGCAACCGAGGCTGCAGGAACAGAATGAGGGGCAGGGCTGCCTGCATGGCCGGCTGGAGGACCATCCAGACGAGGCGTCCTTCTCCACCGATCTGTGAGGAGGGACCCAGTGGCTCTCTGCAGGACAGCGGCTGGTGAGGCCTGAGCGCCCTGAAGCTCATAGCTCCCCTGACCCCCACCCCCTGCAGGATCCGTGTCCTGTGTCATCGCATTGTCAATGCCACGTGGTTCACCAACTTCATCCTGCTCTTCATCCTACTCAGCAGTGCCGCGCTGGCCGCTGAGGACCCCATCCGGGCCGAGTCCATGAGGAATCAGGTGACGGCAGACCCGTGCCCTCTGCCAGCTCAGCACCCCTCCCCACTCCAACCAAGATCAGCCACTGGCACATGTCGCTCTGGTGTTAGAGCTCAGCTGTATCCTCTGTGTGGCTATGGTAGCAGAGTTTATTAGAATTTAAATCCCTGGAGGGCCAAGACTGTGCAGTTGCTCCTTCTGAGCAGTGTATCATAGCAGGCAGCACAGACAGGCTCCTGTTGCCTGGTGTTAATGATGGTAGTTGTGGTGGTGGTGGGATGAAGATGGTCTGCCCTTCCTCACTGACCTCTCTCTCTCCCCGGCGCTGTCACCAGATCCTTGGGTATTTTGACATCGCTTTCACCTCTGTCTTCACTGTGGAAATTGTCCTCAAGGTGAGTGAAGGCTGAGGGTCAGCCTGGGTGAGGGGTGTGCCCAGGCCAAGCAACCACACCTGATGTGGCTCTGACGTACACACGCTGTACTCACCCAGGGCCTGGGTTGCAGGGATGAGGGAGAAGCCAGAAGGCGGAGAGCGTCAGGGAAAGACTCACAGGACCAGGAGACCAGATGGGGTTTCGGCTGATAAGCTGGGGTGAGCAGTGAGGAGGTGGATGGAGTACAAACACCCCACAGCCTGCGGGCCTCTCAGCAGAGCGCATCCGTGTCTGTGGAGCTGTAGGCATTTTCTTCCACATTGAGGGTGCAGTTAGCCTAAGAGCAGATGTAGGGAGCTGTGTCTTGTTCCTAGACCTTTGTTCCCAATGCCTGAAAGGCCTTTCCCTCCAGGGGTCCCCAGAGCAGTGACTGTGGCCTTGGGTGAGGTCTCTGGCAGCTCCACCCTATCAAGGACCCCCGAGTCCTTGTCCACTCCGTTCCCAAGGCTGACACACTGGGCTCACACCACCACAGTGGAAGGTCTGGGGACCAAAGAGAGGGCCCATGTGTGACTGAGACCAAGCAGTTCCAGCCTTTGCCTTCACAAGCCAGGGCGGGGAGAAGGGAGTATGCAGGAGGAACAGCCCGGAGCAGGCTGCATTATGAAATCGGAACAGTCCCTTACTTATTGCATGGCCTCCACTACTAAAGGAGTTGAGCAGAGGGAGAGGGTGGCTTCCCCAAGGTCCAGGAGGACTTCCTGGAGATGGTGGCATTAGAGTTAGACCTAGAAGATGGAAAAGATTCATTATTGGGGAGAGATAGCAGAGTCAGTCCAAGGGGACAGAAAAATAGCAAATGCATTGAACGGAGATATTTGGGACATGCTCAGAGAGGAGAAAGTGACCCCTTTGGGCTGAGATGCAGTGCACAGACATGGAGACCTGGGTTTTAGAGGAGACGAAATCACCTTGAATGCCAGGAAACACGTCACCGTCCTAGACCTCAGGGCCATGATGTGCTCGTGCTAAGGGCCTGGGAGGTCATTCGAGAGCAGAGGACAGAAGCTGAGAGGTGAGCAGGAAGCAGGGTGGGAGCTGCAGAGGGGCTGCAGGAGGAGGGGAGTCCGAGGCTTGCAGAGGTCTCTGCGCCTGTGGGGTTGGCTGCCTGACTCCGCAGTCCTTGAGGGCAGGGGTGACTTCCGGAGAGGCTTTCCAGGGAGGAGGAGGAGGCACCTGACCCTCTGGGGCTCCCTGTGCCACCTGGAGGAACACGTGCTCAGAGGGCAAAGCCTGGTGTCACTGCCCACGAGAAGCCCTCACACGTCCAGAGCCGGGGTGGGGGGAGCAGAGACGGGGATGCAGAGTGCTCAGGACAGGCAAGGAGTGCAGCGAAATGCAGAGCCTTCTGGCCACTGTTGGCCCCACCGAGGGCTCCTCTGAGCAGGGCTGAACCTTCCCTGGGAGCCCTTCTCTGGGGAACGTGCCCGTTCCCAAGCTCCGCCCCACCCAGAGTGCCGCCTCTCTCCCCAGATGACCACCTATGGCGCCTTCCTGCACAAGGGCTCCTTCTGCCGCAACTACTTCAACATCCTGGACCTGCTGGTGGTGGCCGTGTCCCTCATCTCTATGGGACTCGAGTGAGCAGGGGCGGGGGCCAGCCTGGGGCACACCTGTCCTGCTTCGTGCCAGGGCCTCAGGGCAGGAGTCCCACCTGGTGTTCGTGAGTGGCACCAAGCTGCAAAGGGAGGGTCCCCCGGGTCACTGATGGGGGCCAGGGCTGCCGCCCCCAAGACTGCCGGGACGGCTCCATGAGGGCAGAGCCGTGTGGGGAGGCCTTGAGGGCCAGGCGGTTCTCCGGCTGCCCTGCAGCGGGTGCGGCCCCTGCCTCCGCGCTGCTCCCAGTCTGATGGTGGAGACGGCCTGCAGCCACACCCAGAGGCGCCCTTGCTGAGCTGGTGGCGTACCAGTGCCAGTGGCCCAGTGAGCAGGAGGCGCCTTTACCCCGGGAGAGCGCACACACAGCTGGAGGGAGGGCTGGGGGAAGGCGGGAGTGTTTTCAGGCAGAAAGGGGGCAGGTGTGGGGAGCTGGAATCCGCTGCCCTCAGCCCCCGTCCCGCCACCAGGTCCAGCACCATCTCCGTGGTGAAGATCCTCAGGGTGCTGAGGGTGCTGCGACCCCTCCGGGCCATCAACAGAGCCAAAGGGCTGAAGGTGGGAGAGGGCTGGGCAGGACCCCGGGAAGGAGGAGAGGGGCTGGGGGGGCCACTGCTGGGCCAGCCTCCCCACTCCTTTGCCAGGTGGGGGGTCAGGGTGAGGCTGGGCAGCCGCTCTTCCTCAGGGGCCTCCCTGAGCCTCTGGGTAGCTGGGAGGCAGCAAGGGACCGCGAAGGGGGTTGTGCCCACTGGCCCCTCCGTCCGCAGCACGTGGTGCAGTGTGTGTTCGTGGCCATCCGCACCATCGGCAACATCGTCCTGGTCACCACCCTCTTGCAGTTCATGTTTGCCTGCATTGGTGTCCAGCTCTTCAAGGTGAGCCCGCCTGCTGGGGCAG
>JAVSCE010002085.1:0-91501 GCA_032199065.1 Smutsia gigantea
GAGACCAGATAATAAAAGGCCTGTGGGCCATCGCAAGGATTTGGGCTTTTACTCTATATGAAATGAAAAGCCAAAAGAGGGTTTTGAGCCAAGGAGTAATTCAGTTTGGCTCGAGTGTTTAGAAATCGACTCCCATTGCTTGTCAGAGAACGGGTGGCAAGGATGAGGGCAGAGGCAGGGAGGCCGCCTAAGCCAGAGGAGAGATGATAGTGGCTCGGCCACATTAGAAGCACTGGCCTCTGGATGTATATGAAGGTAAATCAACATGATTTACTAATTGGCTGCATGTAGGACATGAGAGGAAGAAAGGAACCCGGCGTGACCCCCAGGTGTTTTTGTCTGAGCATTTGGAGTTGTCCTTTTCTGAGATGAAGCAGGTCAGAAGGAACACCCGGGAGGGATGAGTGTTCAGGTTAGGGTGCCCATTAGACCTCCAAGGGGAGAGGTCAAGCTGTCAGCTGAAGGTAGGAGTTTGGAGTTTGGGGAACAGGCCTGGACTGGAGACCTAACTTCAGAAGGCATTCATGCTCTGAGGCTGGATGAGGTCAGTCTTCTCCCTCCAGAGGAAAGGTCCAAAGTCTGAATCTTGGGGAACTCCAGTGTTTAGGGTCAGAGGGATGCGAGAAGGAGCAGCTAGTGAGGCGGGAGGAGACCCAAGGGGAGTTCGTGTCCAGAGTGGGGGCGTAATGGGGGGGGGGGGCGACCACCGCGTGGGAGAACACTGCGGACACGTGTGATAAGGTGAGGTCTGGGGACACCCATCGCGCTGGCCGACTGGAGGACCTCGGAGGTCTTGGTACCAGGTGTTTCGGTGGAGGTGACAAAAGCCAGTGGGTGTGAGTTCCAGCAAGAAGGAGAGGACAGGATAGTAGCAGTAAATTAGACAAGTCAAAGAGTTCCATCCAAAGGGAGCAGAGAAGAGGTGTCATGTCTGAAGCGGGATGAGAAGTAGAGGAGGAGACGTGTGCTGTGGCTCTGCTTCTCCATCTTGTCACTGACAGGGCATTACAGGCCGGCCATGAGGGTCTCCCAGGCAGTTCAGCAGAGGGAGTTGGGGGTGTTCTATAAGGACGAACTGTGAAATATAAGCTGGGTAGGGGGGAGCTGAGGCAACGGAAGGACTAATTATCAGTGAAGACATTGTTAGATCACAGATTATAGATCTCAAGCAGAAGAAGAATGATTGAGCCTGTGTTAGAGAAGGAGTGAGATGGAAAGAGGGGACAGTGGCTGGAGAATGGGACACTAGGGGCTGAGATACTGGAGGGCTGCACGCCGCTGTGGTGACGTGTTCCAGGGATGACGCAGGGAGTGAGTGGCTGGTGTGCCGTTGACAAGGTCACCGGTGTCCGCAAGCAGGTCATGGGACTGGAAGGTGGGTGCTTCCAGTGTGTCCCACAAATCCATTTGTTGACACTTTTTACTCTCCAGTGTGATAGTGTTTGGAGGTGGGGCCTTTGGGAGGTGGTGAGGTCCTGAGGCGGAGCCCTCAGGAATGGACTTAGTGCCCTGGTACGGGAGAGCCCAGAGCACGCCCTCGCCCCTTGCGCCATGTGACCACACAGCGAGCCAGGAAGTGGGTCTTCACCCAACACCCGGTCTGCTCTCGGACTTGGGAGCACCCAGAGCTTGCACTCCCCAGCCTCCAGAACTGTGGGAAACAAATCCCACTGTTCACGGCTGCCCAGCCTGGGACACTGAGACAGCAGCCCAGACGGCCAAGGCGCTGGTCTTCTATGTAGCTGTTGAAACCACTGTGATATAAAAGCAGTGCTGGACAGACTGAGGGTCGAACTCAAAGTCCTGAAGCAATGAGGGGAGGTGGCCTGGGGTCAGCGTCCACCTGCCACAAGGAGAAGGTCGGCAGGATAGTCCGATGAGATTCTAAGGGAGATTCAACCGGGTGTTTTAGGAAGGAAAGGGGGAAAATGGTTGAAAGCAGCAGTGAGGAGCAAAAGTGATACTGACCCTCCCCCAGGGCCAAGGTATGAGCGCTGGAAAGAGAGCAGCTCACTTCCCAGGCTGCAAGGGAAGCAACAGCCAGTGCCTCAGTTTCCCCTAGAGCATGTTCACTCCACCGGAGTTGTCTGAGTACTGTTGCAGGACTTTTTGAACCTGCATGTGATACTGAGATTGGAAATTTTAACCCAAACCACATACCATTAGACAGTTTTTCCCTTCCAGTTACCCTGCAGGTATATATTTTTCATCTCCATCTTTGTATTTTAAATTGACCTTGAAAAGCTTTGCTTACAAAGTCATGCAACTCCTTTCATTGTGAGGTCATATCCTTAGGGAGATTCACCAAATCTGTGTTTAGATTTCTTTGCCATCTTTTTCGCCAGTGTCATCGGGTGACCCTTGTAAACATACAAGCTAGCACTGAGGGAGGTCACGTCAGGCTAAGGCGTCTTCCGCAGGCAGCTGTCGCTACTTGAACAGATAAGAAGGACGGGAAGAAAGGGCGGGAGGGAGGAAAGGAAGAGAGGAAAGGTGGAAAGGAAGGGTCAGGGAGAAAGAAAGCAGTGGGAGGAAGGCAGGAAGCAAGCGGGCAAACGAGGCTAAGATTCCAGTGTGCGGCTGCTTGCAATTAATCTCTTCTGGGGGATAATTCTCAGAAAAAAAAAACCCTTTGGCCATCTCTGGTGCTCATCTCTGCAGCCCCAGTGTGTAGAACAGCGCCAATAAATATCTGTGGAATGAATGAACTGATGGCTATTGCCTTCTTGTCCCAGCAAAGATTCCTCCACGGCCCTTAGGTCCCAGGCCTTAGTCCTGCCAAGAGAATCACACCCCATACCCGCCCCGGCCCTGCCTCTGCTCAGCTACTGAGCTCTAACTTGCTTCTTTTCTCCTCCAGCATGTGCGTTCAGTAGCTCTTTGGCTCTTATTAAATGCAAGTCTACTGCTAACGCATAACTTAATCTCACACCAGCCACACCCTGGCACTGGACCCTGCTGGGCAGGGGTCCAGATTTGGAGTGAAGTTTTCCCTCCCAGTGAGCAAGTTTGGTTAAGAGGTGAGATATTCACTGCCAGATGCAAAAAATCCAGAATGTTTTTCCAGCTGCAATTCGGGCTCTGGTAGCTTCTGCCTCTGGTGATGGAGTTTGGAGGGCATATGACCTGGGACTGATGAGAGGCAGGACTGTAACCGAAATGAGTCAATCCAACAGGGGTGGGGCTGTAGGGGAAGCTGGGTCTGCCAGGAGAAAGCCGAGGACAGCCTGAGAGAAGAAAGGGTGTTGTTAGAAGCCTCTCCAATCTTCACGCCCGTGACCGTCCCTCCCTCCAGCAAGCCGAGTGATACTGTGGTGATTCATGATGTGCTTAGACCAAGCGCACTGGGGTGGTCGTTGGGGGACGGGCGGCAGGGGGCAGGGAGCTTTGCCCAGTCCCAACAAGCACTACCTCAGCCATGGAGGCAAGGAGCCATGGTTGGGGGCAAGCCCTCACAAACTATCCCCTTGGCTCTCGGGTTTATGAGAGAATCCTCCTTTGACAACCCAAGTCCTTAAGAGCTCCAGTGACATGAGAAGGACAAACTCCCAGGGTGAGACTCTGCAGGTGCCTCTGAGGATGCTCTGGGTGAGACATCCCCGGCAGTGATGACATGGAGGGGTGAGGGCTCTTCCCTTTTGCCTCTGCAGCCCCCTTCCTGGAGCGGGCGGTGCACAGACAGGGCCAGGGGGCTGGGGGTGCCAGGAGAGCAAGAAGGAGAGACTCTGGGGGAAGCGAGGCTGCATGGAGCGCCCCGAGAGAGAGGTCGGACCGAACTGGCCCTGGGCTCTTCATGGAGGGATCTGAAGAAGTGACTCTGGAGCCCTCCATGTGATGGAGGCCAACGGAAGGACTGCCTGGCTTGAGCCCATGCCACCCCGCCTTTACAACAAGGGCCCAAAGCGGGGTTCAATGCCTTTCGGGTACCAGGTCCCTTACACACGTCATCCTCTTGGCTGAGAGAAGCCAAGTCCTCTGCCCCGTGTCCCACAGCTAGTGAGTGACAGAACAGGTTAGCCGCGGACAGGCTGGTGTGAGGCCTCGGAGAAGAGGCTCTTTTTTTTAAGCACAGGCTGGGGCCTTCCTCCAGCCCGAGGCCTTGGGGCACTCTGCCGAGCCCCTCCCAGCCAAGCTGGCTCAGGCATGTCAGTATGACTCCATCGCATGCTCTTCTCTGCTTTGTTCCCTGCTGCCAGACATACCACATCTGTCATTTTCAGGGGGGGCATTTTGACGAATGTTAAAGAAAACATGTTGGGAGAAAGGTGCAAGGGTAACAAAAATGAGAAAACACTTTTTGAAAATGAGATTTCCACTTTTAGGTCCTGTTTCCTCCTTGGAAAAAACCCTCGGCACAAATCAGTGCTGCTGTTTGGGGGGAAGGCAAGATCACCCAGACTAGCCCAGTCCTTAGGACAGGACTTAGCTTTCCCGTGCTGCCGAAGCCCCGTGCAGAGCTTGCTAAAACACGTGCCTGGGCGCCAGAGATTCTGTTTCCAGAGGTCAGGTGGGCTGGGGCTAGAACCATCATTTCCGACAAGCTCCCAGATGATGCATATGATGGGGTTCAAGACACGCCACCCCAAAGCATGGCAAGTTGGCATACTGAATATCTTAAGTGAAAGCGTTTAAGAACAAGGCAGAGGCAGGAACATCACTCTGACACCCCCTCCCCCTGCCCTTCCTCCCTAAAACAAGTCATAAAACTCCCATGTGAAAGGCACCCTCTCTGCACCCGGAGGAAGGAAGACGTTCTTATCACCAGAGATGGGATTTGGGGCCAAGGAATCTGTACAAACAAACCTTGTTAAACTCACTCTCAGCTTCCCAGAAATGTCTTACCATTTACTACCCCTTTGTCTTGTCAATCCTTCACAAATTTATTGTTTCTTTGTCTAAAAGATATAAAAGCTTCCTGCTCTAGTCACTTCTTTGTGTCTCCAATTTCTTGTGAAAGGCTCCCATTTCCATAAAATCTGTATGCTTTTCTCCTGCTAATCTGTGTCAGTTTAATTTTCAGACCCCGCTAAGAACCCTAAAGGGTCAAGGGAAAGTCTTTTCCTTCCCTACATATATGCTCCTGTTCAGTAGATAATGCATCGAGTAGCACTGCCTCAGGGATGGCCCAGTGGATCTTCTCTGTGTACTGGCTAGGTTTGTCTGCCAGTGCTAGAAGAATAGAGAACTTTCTAGATTGACCTGAGGGCTCCTGGGAAATGTGGTTCCCTGGGATGTTACCATCAACCCAGGCATCTCAAACCATCCTCGGTTTTCTTTTCCTCATACCACCTTGGTGGGAAGAGGCAGACAGAGTTTTGGAATGAGATGAAGGAGGTTCTAAAATGAACGTTGGTGATTGACAATCACCATACCTGCCAAGAAGATTACTAGAAAACAATATTGGTGTTTGATCCAGACCTGAAGATCTGAGGCTGGACGTGCATATCCATCTTCTTATTTGTAAAATACGGAAAATACTACTGTCTTGGGGATTGTTGTAAGGATTAAAGTCACAGCTAGTAAGTGTAGCTAGCGCCAGAGCCAAAATCTGGTTTCTCCGCCTCTCAGAACAGGGCACTTACTGACAACAACCCCAGTGGCTCCCAGGGAGCGAGCGCCTTCTGGGTCCAGGCATTGCACTAATTGCTCCGTGGGCAATGTTCCGTTTAAACCTCACGATTCCCTGAGGAGGAAGATGTTAGTATTCTTATGGAGCCCCAGAGGAAACCCAAGCTGAGAGATCACGTTGCCCAAGGTTGCAGAGCCAGAGGTTGGACCCAGGTCCCACTCACAGTGAGGCTGCTTCTCCTCCTGAATCTAGGAATCCTCCCATCAGCGACTCTCAAGAAACTGTCAGATGAGCTGCAGCCCAAACGGGTCTGGGAGCAGGGAGGCTCTGGGTGTAGTCCCAGCTCTGCTTTCACAGACCTGTGAGGCCTTGAGCAAGCCACTTCCCTTGCCTGGACCTGTTTCCTTCTCTGTAAAGTGGTGTCTAAGTCCCCTAAGTGCCAACATGTCAGGACTCTACTACATTTCCACCGGGGCTTTGGCACCAAGTTGGGTCCAGAAGCTTCTCACATTGCCAGTGTGCCACCTCCAGATTCCCAGCAGTCCGCCAGGTCCCGGGAGACTCCCTCATTCTCTCTGGCTTAGAGGGAAGGGGACATTTTGACGAATGTGTACAGTTGTACAATGATAATGTAACGTGTTTCCATCACCCCTAAAGTTCCTTCATGCTTCACTGCAGCCAATTGCCATTCCTCTACACCTGACCCCTGGAAAGCACTGATCTGTTTACTGTCATTGTAGTTTTGCCTTCTCTAAAATTTCACATAAATGGTATCATGCAGCATGTAGCCCTTTGCATTTAGTTTCTTTCCCTTAACATAATGCTTTCAGAGGAGTGTGTTTCAGCAGTTCGTCCTTTTCTTGGCACTGCGCGGCATCCCACCTGCTCACCTGTTGACAGACATATGAGTCGTTGCCAGTTTCTGGAGCTAAAGTCCCAAGTGATACAACATAGGAGTCACATGGAGTAAGGCTCGCAGGTTGGAAGGAAGCATCAATCTGTTTGAACTCTTATCTTGTTTGGGAGGAACTATATATCTAGACCAGAGATCAGAAAATTTATTCAGTAAAGGGCCAATTGCAAATATTTTAGGCTTTGCCAGTATAGCACAGAGCAGCTATGGATAATATATAAACAAACAAACAAAAAACATAGCTGTGTTCCAATAAAACTTTGTTTATGGGCATTGAAATTTGATTTTGGAAGTTTCGTGTGTCACGGATTATTCTTCTTTTGATTTTTTTCAAATTTAAAAGCATAAAATTATTCTCAGCTTGCAGCTGTACAAAGATTGATGGGGGCTGGATTTGGCACATAGGTCATAGTTTGGTGACCTCTGATCTATATTAATTCAAAATACTTTAGATAATTATGTTTAAATATGTCTTAAAAATGTAATGGTAACCACTAAAAGAATAGAAATAGAAATAGAAGTTCCAACCCAAGAGGAAAATCAATGGGGTAAAGAAAAACTGGTCAGCTGAAGAAAAGTTAGGGAAAAGAAACAAACAAGAAGAAAGTACAATAAATAAAAAACAAAAAACAATATGACAGGGATAAGTCTAATTATATAAGTAATCACAGTACCCATTAATAGGTTAAATTAGCCTGTTAGCTTTGCAGACCAGAGTAATAAAAAAAAAAAGGACATATCCTATATCCAAAAAGGTACATCTAAAATTATGCAGAAAGTTTGAAAATAAAGGTATAGAGGGATACATACCACCTAAATAGGTATCAAATGTTACAGAATAACTACAAAGACAGAAACAATCATTTAAAAAGCATCCTACCCATTCGGGTGGCTACTATAAAAAGACCCACAAAAAATAGAAAATAACAAGTGGTGAGGATGTGAAGAAATTGGAACCCTTATGCCGTGTAGGTGGGTGGGCATGTGAAATGGTGCAGCCACTATGGAGAACAGTATGATGGTTTCTCGAAAGATTAAAAACAGAACTCCCATAGGATCCAGTAATCCACTTCTAGGTATATATGTACTCAAAAGAATTGAAAGTGGGGACTCAAAGAGCTATTTGTATACACGTGTTCATAGCAGCATTATTTCCAGTATCTAAAATGGTAAAGCAGCTGGAGTGTCCCTTGACAGACGAATGAACAAACAATAAAAGGTGGTGCGCACGCGCACTGGGGTGTTATTCAGCCTTAAAAAGAAAGGACATTCTGACACAGAAGACAACATGAATAACCTCGAGGGCATTATGCTCAGTGAAATAAGCTGGTAACAAAAGAATGAATATTGTATGATACCACTTTCATGAGGTCCGTAGAGTAGTCAAATTCACAGAGAGGGAAAGTAGAATGGTGGTTGCCTGCGGCTGTGGGGAGGGAGGAACGGGGACAGAGTTGTTGAACGGACAGTTTTGCAAGAAGAAGAGTTCTTTGGGTCGATGGAGATGGCTGCACAACAGTGTGGATGTACTTAATGCCACTGAACTGTACACTTAAAAATGGTTAAGATGGCAAATTGTAGGTGTATTTTACCACAATAAAAAAAATAAAACATATAAAAAGCCTCATAGCAAACGTGGATTAGCTCATATTGATAAAAGCTACAGTCCATCAGACAGGACAGCCATACCTCAGTGCACCTCACAGTAGTTTCTATCTATCTATCCCCTATCTATGTACACTATTACGAACTAGTCATGTATTTGACCACAAAGAAAATTCCAATACATTCTAAAAAGCAGAAATACAAATCTTATCTTTCGGCCACTATACAATAAAATTAGAAATTCAAATGCACAAGGAGTAGCAAAAATAAAAATCTTTTCACTGGAAACTTTACAACATCCTCTAAGGTGATCCTGTGTAATAGAGGAAATTATAAACTAGAAATAAGCCACAATAAGACTGCTTCAGGGGCTTGTGGGACTTGACCCAAGAGGACTGAGGGAAAATTTATGAGGAACAAGGAGTTCAGAATAAATGAAAGAAGCATTAAAATCAAGAAGTTAGAAGATCAGCAAAATAAACCCAAAGAAAGTAGAGGGTTGAGGTATAAAAAATTAGAATTTAATGAAGTGGAATACTTGCAAAAATAATGAATTTGATTAACAAAATGAAAACTTGATCTTTGAAAAGACCATTACTATAGACAGATCTTATTATATCTCATAGATATGTGAATAAAAAATTTAAGATACCTAACATTAGAAATGAGAAAGAAAACACAACTAATGAAATTTTAAACCATTTCAAAAATTACTAAAAAGAAATTAACATTAATAAAAAAAATTAAATCTAGGGCAAATATAGAATTTTCTAGGAAGACGCAAATTACCAGAATTTGTACAAGAGCAGATAGAAAACCTCAATAAGCCAGTAAGTATGGAAGAAATTAGAACTGTGATCAAACTTTCCCTTAAAATGCAACAAAACATAACAGGTTCAGATGGTTTCACTGGTGAAGTACGTCTAATTTTTAAGATTGTGTAGGAAATGAAAGTCTGCAAGGCTCGATGCCAAGCTGGAAAGAGTAGCATATGTGTCAACTGGGGGCTCTAGAAAGCAGGTGCTTGACTGGAGTTAGGAACACAGTTTACTGGGGAATGACACCTGCGAACAGGAAAGGGCAGATTCAGATCGGGCAGGGAAGATCTCAGACCAGGATGCAGATGTGACCACATCTTTGCCGACACAGCAAGAAGCTGGGGCAGAGCAAATATTGTGCATTAGAGGAGTTCTGCATTTCGGCAGAAATAGATAGGACCTTCTACCTTCTCTGTTGTCTTAGTACCTGGAAACACCCTGAGGAAAGTGTGGCTTTGCCTCACCACAGCACATTAAGAAAAGAAAGAAGGAAAGAAGGAAGAAAGAAACTATAGGTTTATCACATTAACATGTTACAGGGAAAAATTCTAAAGAAACTATTATCAAATTGAGTCTGGTGATGTTTTAAAAGGATTATACATAAAGAATCCAAAGATGGTTTTAAGCAGACCATCTGTTAATTTGCTATATTAGAAGATTAAAAGGGAGAAAATATAATTTCCACCACAATAAATGCTTTGATAACTGGATTTAATAAAATGTGTGCCTGTTTTTAAATAAGAACATAAAATTCTTGGCAAACTAGAGGTAGAAGGAAACTCTCTTACTCTCATAAAGGCTAACCACCCAAAACATGAAAATGGTGAAAAATGAGACATTCCAGAAAAACCAGGAATGAGACAAGATTGCCCTCAATTGCCATTACTACTTAGCAGTCAACTGGTGACCCTAACCACTTCAATAAAGGAAAAAAATTTTTAATTGCCAGTAATTGCTCTACAATTGATTGTGGTGATGGTTGTATAATTCTGGGAATATACTAAAAAACATTGATTGAAACTTTGAATGGGTAAATTGTATAGTATGTGAATTATATCCCCAAAAGTCTGTTAAAAAATCATCATTATCTTGTCTATTACATGATAGGTAAGATAGACAATCTTGTCTACTATTTAGGAGATTCTTGTCAACTTAGAAAGTCACAGAGAATTAACTTAAAAACTAGTAAAAGTGAGAGAATTTAGAAAGGTAGACAAACACATCAGGATACAAAAGTCATGTTCTAATAAACAAATGAAAACCAATTTCAAAACATCACTGAGAAAGCATCCCATTTACACCACACAGAAAGATTAAATACCCAAGAATAGATGTAACAGGAAATGTGGAAGACTTAAATTTTAAAATCAACACTTGACTGATGGCCGTAAACTGGGGTATACAGTGTGGCCGCTCAGCATTCCCTGGGCCCACCTCCCCTTCAGGAGTGGGGGTGGAATTCCCTTTAGAAGAGCCTGTGGGCAGTCACAGGGACCTTGAAGAATGTGGCTAATGAACTATTTGAAATGCTTAGTACAAAGCCTGGTGAAGAATAAGCCCTCAACATACGTTAATTATTCTGCCAGATTCCATGAACAGCCAGAACTCAGGGTCACAGAAATTGCAAACGGAATTTGATCCTGGAGGGATGGCAGATTGGGGTGGTATTAGAGGAAAGGCTCAGGAAGGACTATGACATTTCCTCGGACTAAATAAGCCACTTCAAGATGAGGGGATCAGACTGGACTTAAGAGCTCATGGGAAAAGAAGTCATTACAGTTCAGAGATGGGGCTCTGTGTGCGTGTGGGTGGGGAGCAGCTGTCGTATTTGGGGTGACCACATATGAGACAACCTGACTCCCTCATGTTCATCCCCCAAACACCCCAACTCAGGATGTGCCCTGTGCATGGAACGTTAAGCTCAAATGCCTCTCTAGCTTCAGTCTGGCCCCACATGGTGGACAACGCTGGTACTCTGCTTGGATTCCCCCTCCTTTTTTTTTTTTTACCATTTTTGTCTTCCTCTCTCCATCCTTCAGTGGCCAGCACCTGCTGTTCATTCTCAAAGGACTATGCTGAGGCTGCAGAGAGGCGCAAGTGCCTGGGGATGTCCTTTCCCCCAACAACGCGCAGTGTGCTCTCGCTCACTTCTCATCTAGTAGGCTGACTCTGAGGTAGGGTGAACCGACCTGCTGTACAAAACGTACAGTGACTTGACGATGAACTCAGTTGATTTCTCAAGGTATCCAAAATGGGTATCCCTGATTTGTGGGTGGTTCTCCTCCCAGTGGGCTTTTGGGGCACAGGCTCCTTCTCTCTATACTTTGCCTACTGCTGAACTCTTCCTGAGTCTCTGTTCCAAGCTGGAAGAGGGAGAAAGACCATGAAGAGACACGCGTGAAAGATTGAGGCTGCCGTGGAAGTGGCACACATCACGTCTAATTCCAGGGAGGCCGGGAGAGCTAGCCTAGCCGTCTCCCCCAAGGAGACGAGGCAACTGGTTCGGTGAGCAGCTGCTCAGCCAGCCACCTGGCCCATTGCTGCATTTCTTGTTAATTATTTTGGACAGCAAACCAGGCCAGAGGACATGGATGGGAGGCTTGGCTCTATACCTCTTAGTAGCCGAGAGACGCCACTGAATAGAAGATGAGAACCAGATGGATTTGCAATAGTTTTCTCTCCTGGTGAGTTTTTGGTGGTTTGAGATATGCCTCCCCAAAACGCTGTGGTTTCAGGCCCTTCCTCTTGGCGAATGAATATTCAAATCCAACAACCAACAAGGTGGAAAACTCAGCTTAAGAAACATGGAAAAGAGGTTGCAAGCTGATGACACTGCTTCATACTAGAAGAGCTGATACTTCAGATCCCCTAAAATGTAACTCGGGAGCCCAGGGCATCTCTCTATTCCTCATTAATATCCTCATAACAATCACCCTTTTATGAAACATCCTCAAACGTTTCCAGCTCTTGTTATGCTCCACTTTTCCCCAAGGATTGCATTTCATAAAGGCCACATGATACAGCTCCCATGGAAAAGCCTACTTTGTTAGCTGTGCCTCTCAAACGGATACAGTACTTCAGATCAGGGACCGTGTCCTTTGATTCCACACTAGAGACATGGCAGGTTATCAGTAAAAATGTGTTAATCAAAGACATTCCCCAGGGAACGGTATTCCCTGGAATGGGACAGTCACGTCCCTGATCTTCAGCATCCAATATAACCATAGAATTATTAGGATCCTTAAAAACTGATACATCTATCCAGATTTAGTGTTGGCCCAACACATGGCACCATTCAGAACTGAACAGGGAATGAGTATATCACAGAAGGGTTTTCATTCATTCATTCATTCATTCATTCAACAAATAATTGTGTTCTAAACTGTTCTTAGCACCTGCAAGCAGCTAAGGACAAACGGGAAATGTGTAAGAAAAAGACTCATTTTCCAACAATTATATGGGACAGTAATTACGGAGAAAACTCCATTTAAGATATTAAAAGTTATTAAAAAGCTAAACTTAACAAACAAAAGAAGACTCACTTTCCAGTCTAGCAGAGTAAGGCCAGGCCACAAGCAACCCACTGAAGTTGGATGAAGGATCAGGCAAAAGATATAGAAGCAAGGCCAGGTTTGGGTAACTTTAGGGACAGGCACGTGGGTACATGACCCAAAAAGAGGCCCACAACTGGGAACAGATTTCATCAGCTGTCTTCACTTCTCAGACTGGCAAACATTTAAAGACTGACAACACCAGGTGTTGCTGGGGCGTGCAGAGCTGACTCTCAAGTACTGGTGGGCCGACCTTTCTGTAGGACAACCTCACAAAATGTGCCAAAACTTTTAAAACATACATACTATGACTCAGCAATTCCAAACCAGGCGTTTATTTCATGGAAATAATTGGACCAATGGAAAAAGATGTGAGTACCGGTACAGCATAGTCATTGATTTTTTCACTGGGAAAAATCGTAATCGTCGGATGCGGTCACCTGCTCATCCTTGAATCAGTCGTGATGGCCAGAGGGATCGGGTCCTCTCATTGGCTGAACCATCTCTCCCAGTGGCCAGGGGATAGAGGAGAACCATGATGGACCCCTGAGGACTAGGATGAGGGGTGGGGGGAAGTTCCCCAGAGAAAACAAAAGGAAGAACATTGTTACCAGAAAACTGGGGATGAGAAAACCTGTTGAATAAACAAAATCTACAGCTCCCTCCATCCTCTGTAACAGCAGCAGTGGGTGCAGAGGAGGAATGTTTCAGGCAAAAAGAATAGACTGTTCTTAACAGAGCCTCAGAGTAATGAAACTCTGTAATGAAACTCGTCCTGAGCAGGTGAGAAGGGGCGTTGGGGATGGTCAGCTCTTAAGGAGGAGACCCAGACTGGTAAATCCAGGCATGAGTGAGTGAAAAACTCAAAAGGTGTGGTTGAGGATATGGGAGTTGTAAGAAAAACATGAGGAAGGAAGACCACTGAGAATGCTTGAGAGGAATTGGGCAAGGTTCTGACCCCGGATGGGCCACATCACATCTGCACGTCAGTATGGCCTTGGTCAGCACTGCTGGTACACCTGCTGCCTGGTGACTTTGGAAGAATGACATTTTGTCCCACTCAGAACCTGTTTCTTCATCTCTGAAACTGAGAAAAGAAATCAAGCTTATGGTCCAGCTGGGAGAATTTCATGAGACCAGGCAGGTGAAAAATCTTAACCTGTGCCAGTCTGTCAGTTGACTCTGAACAAGGAGTAAAGGTCAGGCTGGAAGTGGCCCTCAAATTTAAATAGAAGGAAAAGGAAATTAAACAGAAGACATTAACTCTGGTAGTCTCAGGATGTCTGAAAGCCAGAGCTTTGTTCTAGGGCAAAAGGAGCCTGGAATTTCAAGCAGGGGCAGTAATGAGAGTCACAGTTGCATCTGACCTGTAACTATGTTGAAAAACCAGAACTTGCCCCTCTGCGAGTTCTTAACTGTGCTGAATGAAAGAACCGCTTGCTTATGTTTTTATTCTTCCTGCACACTTTCCTTGGCTGATGAAACATTTCAGAACAGGAGCTACTTAAATTCCCCAAGGCAAGGATAGGGCGCCCAGCCCGCCACCGTTACTCCACTTAACCGTGTGCCAAGAATACCACAGGCCTTGCCTGCCCTTCCTCAGGGTGGACACACTTACAATGGTGGCTTAGTGTGTCCTTGCCTCCAACTCAGCCCCGGTGAATCTTGTGCCAACAGGGTGGCAAGCATGTGTTGCTGTGTCCAGGAGGGAGGAGGGAGGGTCACCACTGGGAAGGCATGAGTGTCCAGAGAACACAGGGCCTTCCGACCCCTGCGTGGCCCTGTGTCTGTGGGAGGAGCACTGGACCAGGAGCCCAAAGGCCGCTCCTTGAGGTGTAGAAGGAAACAGAGCAAGGCAACAGGAAGGGAGCAGAAGGAGATTTGTCTCCCATCTTTGGCTCCTTGGCACTTGTCCAGCCGTCACCAAATGGCCTCACCTCACCTCCCCAGGAGTGGGCCCCCCCGACGTGAGGCAGAGACTCTACCAAATGGGACGGTCATGCTCCGTGGCAAGGACTTTCATTCCAAATGGCATTCATGAGACAGTTCCCACGTGCGTGGCTCTGTGCTTGGCGCTTTGGAAAGAAACAAAGCTCCACTCGGGGAACTGCTCATCACACAACAGCTGGATTTGCACGGTCAGCCCTAGAGAGGGACTTCCCGGGCCTAAACCATCAGAAACAGGGCCACTAGGCTCACCTTCAGGCGCATCACTGGTTGTTGATGCCCAGGGTCTAGGGGGTGACTTGAGTGACAAGAAGGCGGGGAGAACTGGACGTGGTATGGACCCTGGCCAAAGTGGAAGTCGCTCAGGAGGTTGGGTCAGGTGACCCGGAGAGAAGCACCAGGTCAGGACAGAGCAGATCCAGCAAGAGGAAGGCTGTGTCAGGAACCCAGGCTAGTCTGCAAAGGGTGGCACAGGCTCCATTAGGAACAGGAGAGGTCAGGCCCAGGCAGACAGGGGGGCTGCACGGCCAGGAGTCTGGCTGGGGATGTGCTTGGGATGGCGGGGAAGGGGCCCCTCACGTAAGGTCCCTGAAGATGGGGCCTCTTTCCCTCCCTCCCCTTTCCTTTCCTCTACCTCCTTCTTTTCCTTTTTCCCTTGATTTAGCAACTGTTTACTAGACTGTTTCCCAAACAGCAGGACTTCTTGGAACCTTTACTACTTTAATAAGCACCATGAGTCTAAAAACTTCCCCAACTGTTCTCACTCTTTAGTATCCCTCGGTTGTCACAAAACATTCCTCCTGACAGAAAGGAGCAGCTGCACATTCCAGGCTTCCGCTGATCTGATCACGTCAGTTAGCTTGTATTCCGGGGTCAGGTGAAATGCTGGGAGAACACCCCTCTGCTGCCATGTAGGAAACTCCCTGGTCTTACTGGCAATAGGGCAGCCATGTCTTAGGTGGATTGTTTTTTCAGAAGAATCACATCTTTCATCCAGTTTGCTTGAGTTTTGAACAGAAGCTCAGGGCCTCACAATTTGCTCTTTCTCCCATATATGCAGGCCTCAAGCCTCACTTAGCCTGTAGGCTCTTTCTTGAGGCATTACATCCCTTGAAAGGGAAACTGAGGAAGGTAGAACAAGAGTAGAACAAGAGTGGGAACTTGTGCCAAGCTACCCAGGGTGGAATCTTCTAGCTTCTCACCACAGCCTGACAAACTCAGCCCATGAATTTCCAAAGTACCCATGCTCGGGCATGTTGGGATTGCATCAGCCTCCCTTATCCCACTGACCACCCTCCTGCCCATGCCAGCCAGAACTATTTAAAACACCAAGCGGAGCCAACCCCTCACTGAAAAGCATCTCTGATCTTTGCCATTACATCCCCAGCTCCAAACATGTTTACAGTTTAGTGTTCTGCTCCAGTAAACTGCTCTGAATGGCTCTACTTCCTACTGCCAGCACCTGATGACTCCACGTTTGCAAGTACCATGCCTCCTCTGGGAAACTGTTACTTATTCCCCTAGACTGGAGCAAATGTGGCAGGCAGCTCTGCACACCTGCTCCTCTCCCAGGCAGTTTGCGGTTCTGTTCTCTGTTTCCCTCGCCCCCCACTAGGGCAGCTTGAAGGTAGGGAATTAGCTTAGTGTCCAAGAGGTGCTTATTACATATCTATTGCTGAAGATAAGACAGAGAGGCAAGAAACTCTAATTAGAGAAGAATAATAATAGTGCATAGAGCACCTACTACCTTCTACACAATTCCAAGTTCAGTTAATATTTGCAACAGCCTTGTGAGACAAGTACCATTATAATCCTCACCTTACAGCTAAGGAAACTAAAGCATAGAATGGTGAAGCAACTTACACAGAGTCTCCCAGCTCCTAAGTAATAAAGCCAGAATTTGAACCCAGTCTCTGTTCTTAACCATAATACATAATGCTTTTCAACCGATGTAGGAATGAGATCAAGAACTAAACTTTAGAAGTTAAAGGCTTTGGCACCAAATAGACCAGGGTACAAACTTTGGCTCTGATCTTGACTTTACTTGGCTAATTATTTGGCCAATGTCAAGGTCAGAGCCAAAGTTCATACCTCGGTCTATGCAAAATGGGCATAATAGTAGTATTTTGCCCTATCTACTGGTTTTTTTTTTTTGGTATCATTAATATACAACTACATGAGCAACATTGTAGTGACTAGATTCCCCCCGTTCTATCTACTCTTTGGTTGACTTTAAAACTATACAGATGTGCTGTGATCTACAAGAGCAAAGCCAGTATGCTGTAGGCTTGCTTGTAAGGCTTTTAGATTTGACCTGCTGCTTTCAACCCGAATCTCAACTCTGTGAGAAATAATATTCACATCACAGAGGATTGCCCAGAGAATATGCAGGCTAGCTCCTCCGTTAGATTTGCATGAGCCAGATTATCTATCAAAGGCTGTGCACTTGGACTTCTTTTCTGAACGCTGACTTTCCCTCAGAGTGTTGCATTTGCTTTCATTATCACTGCCCTTGGATGTGGGCCCTCAGCTGTGTATTTGAGACGATTGGGTTTATTGTGGGCACGTTATGTGGATGCCCTGAACATGGCTCAGTTTCCCTTACATGAGGACTGCAGGGACGCTTCTCTAACACAGGTATTGTCTTCATCACAGGCACACTTTTAAAATGAGGGGAAATGTTTGGGCTTAATTGCTTAAATAAAAAAATTGCTATCTTGTAACACATGAAAATTATGTGAAATTTAAAGTAGTAGAATTCTTCTTAGGCGGGGAACAGTCCTCGTTGGGGAAAGTATTTTGGTAAGCCGCGAAGCATAGGGATAGAGCCCAAGAACTGGGTGTTTCTTTAGGCCAAGCAACTCGAGATAACACACAGACTGCTCTGCCTGGGACAAAGCGGGGAATGTGGCTTTTGAGAAGGGGAGAGGAAATCCAGGGAAGCAAGGAGAGGAATGGGAAGAGATGTCTGCAAGTGAGTGAGGTGAAGGCCAGGGGCAGAGCAGTTCTATTAAGCTGCTCTGGCTGCTATTACAAAGTACTGCAGACTGGGTCAGCCACTTCTTTCTGAAAGTCCTGGAGGCTAGAAGTCTAAGGTTAAGATGTTGGCAGGACTGGTTTCTTCTGAGGCCTCTCTCCTTGGCTTGCAGATGCTGCCTTCTCCCTGGGTCCTCACATGGCCTTCCCTCTGTGTGTGTCTGCAGCTCATCTCGGCCTCCTCTTCTCATAAGGACACTAGTCATCTTGGATTAGGACACACTGTCATGACGGCATTTTAACTTCATCTTTGAAAACCCTGTTTTCAAATACAGTCACATTCTGAGGTACTGGGGCTTAGGACTTCAGCGTATAAGTTTTAGGGGAGAGCACAGTTCAGCCTAAACAGGAGCTAAAGGACATTTGAAGACCGCCCTCCATCCTCCCAAACTTACCTTCCTGTGAAAATCTCCACTTAGTACTTTGTGTGAGTGGAATCATTTCTAGAAGCCAAAGAAAAGGTAAGCATCACACATCTGTGTGGTGTGGAACAGAGACAGCCCTGTGGGATCAAGAACCCTGAGAAAGAAAGTGTCCAGGGAAACAAAAAGACACATGGGATGTCCTTTAAACACCCCCCCTCCACCCCTGCCCAGGCCTGGGGACTTCAGCCAGGATCTGGTTTACATCACTGATCATGTTTCTGTCTTGCTGTCATTGCCAGGCAGCTCAGTCAAATTTGAGGTCGCCTATGATAAATGTTCAAGACTAACGCAGTTACTCCACGTGCCTTAGCTTGCTACTTATTGCGGACCTTGCTTGTCTTTGTCTACCCAGAATTCTTTGAAGCATTTCATCCCATTCCATATAGTCCCTACAGAGCTGCCAGTCACAATGCCCAGCCCCATTTCCTACCCTCACAGTGGGGTGGGCACCTGACTCAGGCTGGCCAAAGTGTCCCACCCACATGGCTACCATGTAACTCAAGATGGGCCAATCAGAATTGTCTGAGGTAGATATGGGAAAAGAGATGTTCTCTAGCTCTTTGCTAATTTGAAAGGGTATGAATCTGAGGCTTCGAGGAGCTACCTTTCCCATCATATGGACACAGCCTCATTCAGCATGAGGCCAAACAGAAGCAAGCAGAACTGAGAGAGGGAATGAGAAACAGTCTTCACAGTACCATTTCTGCCTAAAGCTGTAGCTGTGCTTAATAGCTGATCCACCCCCAGATCTACCTGTGATTGGAGCTAATGAAGTCTCTCTTTTCCCACTGGGCCCTGGGATGCAGACTTGAAGTGGGACTCAGATCTGCTCTATTTCCCATTTCAAGCCCAGAATGGAACCCTCAATTTGAGCACAAAGCCAAATGGCAGTGCTTCCCTCGGAGCCAGAAACCCCAAAGGCAAGTCCAGTTCAAGGACCATGACCAGGAACAGACTTCTGGACTTAGTTACTAGTTAACAGAGTTCGTAAACTCAAATAGAACAGCCACCCACTAGGATTGTGGGGATATCATATTTCCAGAAAATCCCAAACTTGGTGAGCGGTGGTCTGTGATTGTCCAAACTCTAGGGCAAGTCCCAGGCCCTGCAATTATGCTGAGAGGAAGTGGCCACTGAAGTAGCCCCTCAGTAGAGTGACTTCCTCTATCACCTACTCAGATGGAGACCCCTAGACAAGGGACCAGGAGGAAGGGAGGCATTTGGGTTGGCTGGCCCAGAGACTGACTGCACTGCCTGTCACCATCCCTGTTCCCACCCTGCAGAGCATGGAATGTGCTAGTTGCTGCTTGGCATGGTTCTCCCGTCTTCCCACTGGCAAACGGAAGACTTACTGCAATGTTTCTTTATCCCTTTGTCTCTGGATCCTGGGTATATTGAGGCGGTGGTGGTGATGGTGGTTACACTCACCTCTTAGCTATAGGCTGCCAAGCCCATGAAAAGCTGCTTTAGAACTTGTTCAAAGAGGAGACCATCACCCAGAAATCCTGGACTTGGGCAGGCTGTGGCGGTCAGACATGATTTTGTTTTTTTTATAGAATTGTATTTTATGGGAAGAAGGGTGATTTTGTTTGTCAATCTTCCTTCCCAGAAGAGATCTCTTTTCTGACCCCATGTGTTCTTGGAGGGCGTAGGAGTGCAGACATTCCCACCTCTATTTCTATTTCCACAAGGTAGCACCTAGCCCAGGCTGGCCAATCATAAGACCCCATCTTTTTAGCCATAATGATTAGTTCAGTTACAGCCATGTGACCCAAGCGAGGCTAATCACGTTTGACACATGAGCGTTAGATAAGAGAAGTCCTCTTTAGCAGAGAATGCTGAAGAAGTAAAAGTAGTTTCAAATTCAGCATTAGACACTCTCTTCTTAAAGGTTCTTCATTCTACTATCAGAGATTTTTCCCTAAATGTTTCAGCTCATGAAAGTTCAAAGCCTCAGATCATCAGTTTTCCTTTGACCCATTAATATGAGTTATTTAGATGATGTTTTGATTTCTAAATCTATGGATTTTTTGTTGTTGATGATTAACTTCATTGTTTTTGTTAGAGATTTGATCTGTATGAATCTGTAAGGTGATCTGTATGTTCAGTTCTGTGGACTTTAATCTTGCTTTATGTATTAACTAGTATGTGGCCAATTTTTGTAAAACATATCTTAAGTGCTTGAAAAGAAGCACCTGAATTGATTTTCAATCAGTCAAGTTTTCCTCTAACTTGATTAGTGAAGAATTCTGTGTAAGTCAAGTATTATTTGTGTTGTCCAAATCATCAATATTCTTACTGATTTTTATTTTTATTTTTAGCCCCTTGGTCTGTAAGTTACAGAGAGGTGTGTTAAAATCTCCTGTGATGGATGCCAATTTCTCCATGTTATTCTAATTTTTGCTCTCTGTTTTAAAAACAACAGTTCTTTAGAGCAGTTTTAAGTTCACATCTAAACTGAATAGAAAGTACAGAGATTTCCCATATGACCACTGCCCCTTCACATGCATAACCTTCCCCACTATCAACATCCCCCACGGGAATGGTATATTTATTACAACTG
This sequence comes from Smutsia gigantea, assembly GCA_032199065.1. Classification (NCBI taxonomy): domain Eukaryota; kingdom Metazoa; phylum Chordata; class Mammalia; order Pholidota; family Manidae; genus Smutsia; species Smutsia gigantea. The sequence goes on from JAVSCE010002085.1 coordinate 20,428, forward strand.
ATGAATTTATGTTGATATATCATCAAAGTCCACACTTTACATCAGTTCACTCTTGGTATTGTATATTCTATGGGTTTGGACAAAAGTAAAATGATATGTATCTACCATAATAGTGTCATACAGAGTAGTTTCACTGTCCTAAAAATCCTGTGTTCCACCTGCTCCTTTCTCCATCATTCCTAATCCTTAGCAACCACTGATCTTTTTACTGTCTCCATAGTTTTGTCTTTTCCAGAATGCCACATAGGTGGAATCACACAGTAGTAGCCTTTTCAGATTGGCTTCTTTCACTTAGTAATATAATTTAAGGTTCCTCCATCTCTTTTTAATAACTTAACGACTCATTTATTTTTAGTGCTGAATAATATTCCATTGTCTGGAATAAATAACTGTACATGCCAGTTTATTTATCCATCCACCTAATTATGGACATCTTGGTGGCTTGCAAGTTTTGACAATTATTAATAAAGCTGCTATAAACATTTGTGTTCAGGTCTTTATGTGGACATAAGTTTTCAGTTCCTTTGGGTAAGTATCAAGAAGCACAGTTGCTGGATCCCATATAATAGCTTGTTTACATTTTGTAAGAAACCACCTAACTGTCTTCCGAAGTGACTGTACCATTCTGCATCCTCACCAGCAATGTATGAGGGTTCCTATTGCTCCACATCCTCACCAGCATTTAGTGTTGTCAGTGTTGTCGATTATGAACATTCTAATATATGTGCAATGACATCTCATTGTTATTTTAATTTGCATATCCCTGGTGACATATGATGTGAAACATCTTTTCATATGTTTATTTGACATCTGCATATTTTCTTTGGTGAGGTGTCTTTTAAAGTCTTTGGCTCATTTTTAAATTGGGTTGTTTTCTTATTGTTGAGTTTTAAGAGCTCTTTGCATATGTTGAATAATAGTCCTTTATCAGAAGTGTCTTTTACAAAATATTTTCTTCCAGTCTGTGTGGGTTGTCTCTCCATTGTCTTGGCAGAATCTTTCACAGAGCAGAAATGTTTAATTTTAATGAAGTCTAGCTTATCAATTCTTTCTTTCATTGATCATGCCTTTGGTGTCATATCTAAAAAGTCATCACCAAACCCAGGGTCATTTAGATTTTCTCCTATGTTATCTTCTACCAGTTTTATAGTTTTGCATTTAACATTTATGTCCATGATTCATTTTGAGTTAATTTTGGTGAAGAATGTGAAGTCATGTCTACATTTTCTTTCATATGGATGCCCAATTTTTCTAGCACCATTTACTGAAGAGACTGTCTTCTCCACCTTTGCTCCTTTGTCAAAGATCAGTTGGAGTTGGCTGTACTTATGTTGTCTACTTCTAGGCTCTCTAGTCTGTTCCACTGATCTATTTGCTTATTCTTTTGCCAATACCGCATTATCTGGATTATTGTAGCTTTATGTTAAGTCTTGAAGTTGAGAAGTGTCAATCCTCCAAATTTGTTCTTCTCTTTCAATATGTTGGTAATTCTGGATCTTTTGCCTTTCCATAAGAAAACTTTAGAATCTTTTTGTCAATTTCTACAAAATAACTTCCTGGGACTTTGATTAAGATTGCATTGAATCTACAGATTAAATTGGGAAGAACTGACATCTTAACAATATTTAGTCTTCCTATCCATGAACATGTAATACTTCTTTATTTAGTTAGTTCTGTGATTTCTTTCATCAGAGTTTTATTTGTGCATATATATTTGTTAAATCTATTCCTAAGTATTTCATTTTAGGAGGTGATAATGTAAATGGTATTGTGTTTTTAATTTCAATCTTCACATTCATTGTTGGTATATAGGAAAATAATTTACTTTTGTATATTAACCTTGTATCCTGCACCCTTGCTAAAATCACTTACCCGTTCCAGAAGTTTTTTCAATTCTTTTGGATTTTCTACAGAGACAATCATGTCATCTGTGAATAAAAACAGTTTTATTTCTTCCTTTCTGATTGGTATACTCTTCATTTCCTTTTCTCCTCTTATTTTATTTTGTTTTATTATTTTTTAAGATCTCCTCTTATTTTATTAACAAGGATTTCCAGTACGATGTTGAAAAAGAGTAGTGAAGAGGATATCCTGCCTTGCTCCTGATTCTAGTGGGAAAGCTCCGTTTCTCACCATTAAGTATGACATTACCTACTGGGTTTCTTGTAGATATATTTTTTTAATCAAGTTAAGGAAATTTGTCTTTATTCCTAGTCTACTGAGAGTTTTTACCATCAGTGGGTATTGGATTTTTTCAAATACTTTTTCTATATTTATTAATATGATCATGTGATTTTTCCTCTTTCACCTGTTGATGTGATAGATTGCATTAATTGATTTTCAAATGTGGAATCAGGCTTGCATACCTGGGATAAATCCCATTGGGCTGTGGTGTGTAACTCTTTGTATACATTGTTGGATTCAATTTGCTAAAATTGTGTTGAGGATTTTTACATCTGTGTTCATGAGAGATATTGATCTGTAGTCTTCTTTTCTTGTAATGTTTTTGTCTGGTTTTGGTATTAAGGTGATGCTGGCCTCATAGAATGAGTTAGGAAGTATTCCCTCTGCTTCTATCCTCTGAAAGAAATTATATAGAATTGATATAATTTATTTCTTAAGTGTTTGGTAGAATTCACCAATGAACCTATCTGGACTTGGTGCTTTCTGTTGAGAAAGGCTATTACTTGTTGCTTCAATTTCTTTACTAGATATAAGCTTATTCAGATTATCTGTTTCATCCTGAGTGGGTTTTGGCAGATTATGTCTTTCAAGAAATTGATCTGTTTCATGTAGGTTATCAAATTTGTGGAAATAGAGTTGTTCATGTTATTCCTTTACCATCCTTTTAATGTCCAAAGGATCTGTAATGATGTCAACTCTTTCATTTCTGATATTAGTAATTTGCATCCTCTCTTTTTTATCTTTTGTTAGCCTGACTAGATGTTTAACAACTTTATTGATCTTTTCAAAGAACTAGCTTTTGGTTTCATTGATTTTTCTGTATTGATTTCATGCTTTCAATTTTATTGATTTCTGCTCAAACTTTCATTATTTCTTTTGTACTGCTTACTTTGAGTTTAATTTGCTTTTAGTTTTCTATTTTCCTAAGGTGGGAGTTTAGAAGATTGATTTTAGATCTTTCTTCTCTAATATATGCATTCAGTGCTATAAATTCACTTGTAAGCATTGCTTTTTCTGCATCCCACAAATTTGATAAATTGTGTTTTCATTTTCATTTAGTTCAAATAATTTTTAATTTCCCTTGAGATTTCATCTTTGACCCATTTTGTGTTATTTAGAAGCATGTTGTTTAATCTCCATGTCTTTGGGTATTTTCCAGCTATCTTTCTGTTACTGATTTCTGATTTAATTCCATTATGGTGTGAGAGCAGACATAATTTCTGTTCTTTTAAATTTGTTAAGGTGTGTTTTATGGCTCTGAATGTGGTCTATCTTGGTAAATAAGCCGTATGAGTTTGAAAAGAATGTATATTCTGTGGTTATTGGATGAACTAGTCTATATAAGTCAGTTATACTCAGTTGATTGATGGTGTTGTTGAGTTCAACTGTGTATTTATTGACTTTATGCCTGCTGGTCCACTTCTTACAGAGGGGTGTTGAAGTCTTCAAATATAACAGTGGATTAATCAATTTCTCTTGCAGTTTTATCACTTGTAGCCTCACATATTTTGATACTCTGTTGTTATGTGCATGACCATTAAGGATTGAGGTCTTCTTGTGGCACCGACTGTTTTAGCATTATGTAATGTCCATTTATCCCTGATAACTTTCCTTGCTCTGAAATCTTCTCTATCTGAAATTAATATAGCTATTCCTTCTTGCTTTTGATTAGTGTTAGCATGGTATATTTTTCTCCATTTGCTTTTAACTTATACATACCTTTATATTTAAAGGGTTTCAGACAACATTTGTTAGGATTTTTTTATACACTCTGATGATCTCTGTCTTTTAATTGGTGCATTTAGACCATTGACATTCAGAATGATTTTTGATATAGTTAAATTAATATTTACCATATTTGTTACTGCTTTCTATTTAATGCCCTTTTCTTTGTTTCTATTTTTATGTTCTACTCTTTTTCTGCCTTTTTTGGCTTTAATTGAGCATTTTATGTGATTCAATTCAATGTTCTTTCCTTTCTTAACATATCAGTTTTACTTTTTTTTTACTTTTTAAAATGGTTGCCCTAAAGTTTGCAATTTACAACTAATTTAAGCCCACTTTCAAATAACACTATACCACTTCACATTCAATGTGGGTATGTTATAAAAATAAAATGATTCAACTCTTCCTTCCCATCCCTTATATCATTGCTATCATTCATTTCATATATATATATGAAATATATATATATTAAACATATAATCAAACACACTGTTGCTATTATTTTGAACAAAGTGTTATCTGTTAGATCAACTAAGAATAAGAAAAATAAATACCTTCACTTATTCCTTCTTCAATTTTTTAAATGTAGCTCCAAGTTTCTGACCTATATTATTTTCCTTCTCCCTAAGGAACTTCTTTTAACATTTCTTGCAAGGTAAATCTACTGGTAACAAATTCCCTCAATTTTGTTTGAGATAGTCTTTGTTTGCCCTTCACTTTCAAAGATGATTTTTCAGAGTACAGAATTCTAAGTTGGTGGGGTTTTTTTCTCTCAATATTTTAAATACCACACTCTTGCATTGTCTCTGGAAACTCAGATGTAATTGTTATCTTTGCTCCTTTATAGGTGAGGTGTTTTTTCCTCTACCTTATTTCAGAATCTTTTCATTATCTTTGATTTTCTTTAATTTGAGAACACGTATGCCTAGATATATATTTTTTTTTTGGCATTTATACTGCTTGGTGTTTTCTGAACTTCCTGGATCTGTGGTTTGGTATCTGACATTAATCTGAGGACATTCTTAGTCATTATTGTTTCAAATATTTCTCTCTTTCTCCTCCTTTGGGTATCCCCATTACACGTGTTGCACCTTTTATATATTCTTGAATATTCTGTTATGGTTTTTTTTGTTCAGCTTTTGTTCTCTTTGATTTTCAATTTTGGGGTTTCTGTTGATAAATACTCAAGCTCAGAGATTCTTTCCTCATCCATGTCCAATGTCTAATACATTCATCAAAGGGATTCTTCATTTCTGTTACAGTATTTCTGATCTCTATCATTTCTTTCTTAGGATTTTCATCTCTCTTCATACATTGTTTATCTGTTCTTGCATCTGTCTACTTATCTATTAGAGACCTTAGCTAATCATAGTTATTTCAAGTTTCTTGTCTAATTTCAACATCCAGTGTCTGGTTCTAATGCTTGCTCTGTCTCTTCAAACTGTGGTTTTTTTCCTTTTCATATGCCTTGTAATTTTTTTCTTGATAGGTGGACTATTGGAGACTTCCAGCCCTGGCAGTAGGGTCTACTGCCTGGATAGCCCATCTGGCAGCCCTATGTTCCTCTGGGAAGAACATCCTACTGTATATGAATAGCTTTTGTGGTCATAGCTCTGCCTTCCCTGAGATTTTCCCCTGTCCCTTATCCTCTATGGCCACATCTGAGTGGGCACTAGAAGATCTGCTTCTTGGAGCTGCACTGTCTTCACAGTCTGCTTCTGCTGGTGTGGACTTGAGGCTTAGGGCATGCTTTGGGGCATTTAACCATCACCTGTTGTGGCAGGCCAGTTGGGATTCCTTTGACAAAACAGTTCCCTTGAAAACAATGGGCTTCCAGGCTTTCCACCTCTACTTGGAACCAAGATTGTTTCTTTTAAGCCTCAAGGTTGTCATATTTTGTTATTGTTTCTGCTCTGCCCATCCTTGTCCTCTTGAAATGCCCTACTTAATGGCTTCCAAGAAACACCTTTCTCAAACTTTTTATTGAAATCTAACATATTTACATAAACCTGTACAAATCACAATGTACAGCTTGATAACATTTTCATAAAGTGATCACACCTGTGTGAGCAACACCCAGATCAAGAAACACAGCATTACCCATAACATAAATCCTCCAGTTAATTCTCCCCTCAAGGTTAACCACTATCCTAACTTCTACTATCAGAGATTTGTTTTGCCTATTTTTAAATTAGGTAAAAATTATGTATAAATCAAATAAACAGTGTATGTTCATTTTGTGTCTGGATTCTGTTGTTCAAAGCCCTAAATGTTTGTGAGAACCATCCATATTGTGTGTGGCTGTAATTTTTGTTTATTTTTATTGTTGTATCATTTTCCATTGTGTGAATATACCAAAAATTATTTATCTGTTCCACTGTTTATGGGTATTTTGGGGTAGCTACCAGTTTTGTGCTAATACAAATAATGTTGCTATGAATATTCTTGTATTTGTCTTTTGATGAATTTATGTATACATTTCTGTTGGGCATTGTCTCAGTTACCTATTGCTGCATGACAGAGTATCCCAAAATTTAGTGACATCAAGCCACAATCATTTTATTATACACATGGACATTAAGGATAAAGCATTTAGACAGGACTCAAAAGGTGTGATTTGTGTCTGCTCTACTTTGTCCGGGGCCTCGGCTGGGAAAACTCAAATGGCTTGAGATGATTTCATGGTAGGGCCTGGAATCACGTGATCATGTGTCGACTTCTTCACTCACTTCTCTTGTGCCTGCGATAACTCAAAGGCTGGGCTTAGCTGGAACTATACCCCAGGGTACTTATCCACAGCCTCTCTATGTGGCTTAGTCTTCCCCACTGCTTGGTAGTCTCATGTAGTCAGACTTCTTACCTGGAGCCTTGGGCCTCTAAAAGCAACTATTCTAACAAGCAAAATGGAAACTATAAGACCTTTATGACCTACCTTCAGAAGTCACAGTGTCACCAACACCACACTTTATTGGTCAAAACAGCTGTAAGCCCTCTGTGATTCAAAAGCAATGGAGATGGACATTCACCTCTTAATAAGAGGTGTGTCAAAGGATCTGCAGCTGTTGTGAAGCCACCATATACCTAGGACTAGAATCCCTCAGTTCTAGAGTACGCATGTGCTCAGCTCTAGTACTGCCAACCAGTTGTCACAGCATAGTTTTAACAACTTATATGCGAGCAACGTATGAGAGTTTTGGTCGCTCTACATTTCTACCAACACTTGATGCTACCTTTTTCATTTTAGCTATTCTGGTGGATGTGAATTAGTAGCACATTGTAAATATTAATTCACATTTCCTTTGCAATTTCCTGATGAATAATGATACAAGCTGTGGTGGGCTTAACGCTTCTCTCCAAAGATACCACATCCTAATTCCTAGAAGCTGTGACTGTTTCCTTGCATGAAGGTTTTACAGATGTAGTTACATTAAGGATTTGAGATGAGGAGATTAACTTGGATTACCTGGATCCTCAATGCCATACAAGTGTCCTTGTAAGAGAGAAGCAGAAGGAGACTAGATATACACAGAGGAGAAGGCAAGGGGAAGATGGAGGCAGAGATTGCAGCTCCAAGCCAAGGAATGTCAAGCACCCCCAGAAACCAGAAAGACAGAGTATGAATTTTCCCTCAGAGATTCCAGAAAAAGGGTGACCTTCCTAATACCCTGCTTTCAAACTTCAAGCCTCCAGGACTATAAGAAAAAAATTTTCTGTTGTTTTAAGCCACCTAGGTTGTGAGAATTTATTATAGCCGTACCAGAAAACTAATATAAGAATTTCCATGTGTCTATTGACCATTTGGATACTCTTTTTCATGAAGTGCCTATTTAAGTATATCACCTATTTTTCTGTTGAGTTGTCTGTCATTTTGTTTACTGATTTGTAAAAATATATTCTGGATATAAGTTGAACTGCTTTGAGTTCTCTGGGAATCAGAGATCAAAGTGGAGTTAAAAGTGTGAAAGCTTATTGTGGAGTGAAACCCATGAAAGTAGAGAAAGAAAGCAGGACTGGGTGGGGAAGCTGTTGGACTACAGCCGTTGGACTGAAGTTCTCTGACAGGGAGCTCTGGAGCAAAGGCTGCCCATTAGAGGAACCCCACAGTGGGTGGAGACAGCTAGGCCACTGCCTTGTTTTCATTGGCTGGGAATACTCCATACAGAACACGCTTGGTCATCATTGCTTTTCTCAATCATTGGTCAAGGACCACCCCAAGAAGAGCATGACTGTGTCTCAATAGCCGACGTGGACCTGAGGAGCTAACAGCAGAAGGTGTCAGGTCACCATGCTCGTCATAGCTCAGTAGTGTCCTTTTTTGAAGGGGGATCTGACTGGTGTATCTATACCTGCCACATAAATCCTGTATTGTAAATATCTTCTCCTAGTCTGTGCTTGCCTTTCACACTTTCAATTCTTTTGATGAACAAGAGTTCTTGATCTTAATGTAGTCAAATTTATCATCTTCTTCCTTTATGGTTAGTTATTTTTCTGTCACGATAGAAATATTTGCCTACCCCAAGTTTTATTCTAAAAGATTGTTTTTTAATCTTTTACATTTAGACCTACAGTCTACCTGGAATTGATTGTTGGGAATGATGTGAAGTAAGGATCAAAATTTATTTTGGCCCATTGGCTATTCAGTTGCCCTAGAAAAGAACATCTTTTTCCCTTTCCCCCCCTGTATTGCAGGTGTCACCTTCGTCATCAGTCATGCATTGATTGCATTCCCCTGATGGTAATTATGTTGGGCATCTTTTCATGTGCTTATTGGCTATTTGCATAATGTCTTTGGAAATGTGTATATTCAGATTCTTTGTCCATTAAAAAAATTGGATTATTTGTCATATTATTATTGAGTTGTAGCAGTTCTTTATATATTCTAGATATAAGTTCTTTATTAAATATATTATTTACAAAAAATTTTGTCCCATTCTGGCATTGTTGTTTTACTTTCTTGGTCATGTCCTTTGAGGCACAAAAGTTTTAAATTTTAATGAAGTCTAATTTGTCTATTTTTTCTTTTGTCACTTGTGTTTTTAGTGTTGTGTCTAATCCAAGGTCATGAATATTTACACCTATAATTTCTTCTAAGGGCTTTATTGTTTTAGCTCTGATATTTAGGTCTTTGATTCATTCTGAGTTACTTTTTGTATATGGTGTGAAATAGTGTCTAACTTGATTCTTTTGCAAGTGGATATCTAGTTGTCCCAACACCATTTGCTGGAAAGATTATTATTTCTTCCAGTGAATTGCTTTGGAACCCTTGTTGAAAATCAGTTGACTCTAAATGTGAGGGCTTATTTCTGGACTCCCAAATATAGTCCATTGACATATATAGTCTGTCCTTGTGCCACACTGTCTTGAGTACTGCAGTTTTGTTCTAAGTTTTGAAATTGGCAAGTATAAGTCCTCCAACTTTGTTCTTTTTCAAAATTATTTTGGCTGTTCTGGGTACAATTGATTTTGGTATATTACCTTTTTCTTCCTTATCCTTACTAAGTTAATTTAATTCTAATAGTTTGGAGATTCTTTTGGATTTTCTACATCCATAAATCCATAAATATGTCAGATACAAATGACACTTTTCATTCCTCCTTTCTTCTTGGTCAGCTTTGGTAGATTCTTGCTTTTTTGTCACACTTCCTAGTCTATTTTACTTCTTTGAACATATTAAACATATTTATTTTAATATGTATCCAGTCATTCTTAATTTATTATCTTTGGAGGTCTGATTCTGCGGTTTGTTGTTTCTGTTGACTCAAACTCATGTGGCTTTTCCTAAAATATTTTATGATTTCTTTATTCTTGTCTCATATTTTAGTGCTGTATCTGTTGGAATGTTTTGGAGTGTGGGTTTAGCATGTGTTCCTCTCAGGAGGATTTGCATTTCTCCTGCCAGGTACCTGGGGTACTACCAACCTGGTACTCTTTTACACTAAACAGTTAGCTCTGAGTTTGGAGTTACACAAGGAGTGTGAATTCCAGCCCCTAAAATAAGTGTAAGTGGGCTTATGATTAGGAATTAGCAAAAGAGATCTTTTTTTTCCATTCCACTCAGAGCTGAGGCCTAGATAAACCTTTCAGAGTTGGGGCTTGCTTCTAGTTTATCCACTGAAAGTATTACCTTTCAGAGGTACTGGCCTGATGAAGGAGTTTCTAATCCCACCTCCCATCCCACATAGGTCCCAGAGTTTAGCTTCTATTCCCAGTACACAAAGCATGGAAAACCCAGCTCTAAGCCCCCAGTGGTCAGCAGATGTTTTCAGAGAGAATTGTGACTTCAGCATTTGCTTTTCTGTATTTGGGTTTTCTCATCTTGGGCCTCTGAGGGATTCCCTTACTTTCCTGTTACTTAAACCCTACTTTTTAAAAGATATTTTTAAAATAGTGTAGCCAGCATTCTGAGTATTCTGCATTGGTAGGGTCCCTCTGGCATCTCGGCTGGGAATAATCACTTCCAGATGGCTACCTGCTGACGAAGTCAGCTCCAATCTGACCTGAGCATGTCCTAAACTATCTTCATTAACACATTAAGCACCATGCCTGAAGCAGAAAAGATGTTCAAAAATGGTAGCAGAGCTGAACAAAAAGGCCTATTGCATAATATATTTCCATCTTCATAAGACAGTTGTGAACCATAGAATTTGCTCCCCTCAGTGAGAGTTCAGAGGATTTGACAATGATCACTTACTCTCAGCTGGGGGCAGTTTTGCACCTTCCTTTCTCCCAGTAGACATGTGGCAATGTCTGAAGACAGTTTTGCTCATCACAGTTGGGGAGGGGTGCTGTTGGCATCTAATGTGTAGAGGCCAGGGATACTGCTAAATATCCTACACTCCACATAACAGCCCTACACATTTACTGTCTGGCCCCAAACGTCAACAGGGCCAAGATTGAGAAACCGTGAACTATAGTTACAGCTTTTCGAAATATTCCTACAGGAGTCTTGAGTACAGGTGTGACTGCTACCTGTTTCTTCTAACTCTTTTGGCTTAGAGGTAACATTTGAGTATGTTTATTTGTCAAAAATTAATGAAGGAAAAAAATGGACATTGCTACCATTTTTGAACACGTTTTCTGCTTCTGGCATAGTGCTAAATGTGTTAGCGAAGACAGTCGCACTCCAGAACTTTAATGCTTTGGGTCAAAGGTTGACATAAAGGTTTCAGAGCAAATGATAGGTTTTCCAGTAAATTATGCAATTCAAAGCAGAAACAATTTAGCTTGAGTTCTAAGCACGAAAATCTGTAACATTTCAAAGTTGGACTTTAGTCATATCAGTATATCATAGTGTGATTGACATGAACACAATGATTTTTAAAAACACTAGAAACCCAAACACAAAGCCAACACTTGCCTTCCGGCACTGTGACTGGTGGAAAGTGGAAGCCATGTGGGGGAAGCATGGTAACCCAAAACAATGAGTTACTGGGAAGCATGAGATGTTAAAAGCCTACAGAAAAAAGCTAACAGAAGCAGGGAAGGAGGGATACAGCGAGAGCGACAGAGAGAGAGGCGAATAACAAAGGCCTGTGTTTCTCCACCAGGTACTCAGAGCTGGGATCCTGCAGGTGTGCCCTTGGGTGACCTTGTAGCCTTAACATTCAATCCTCCTTTTATTAACTGTCCTTGACCAAGACCATGAAATAATTGCTCAAGTACAAGTCATTTTGCTAATTTTTCACTGTCCCCAGACAACTTTCTAATGACTGGCCAAATTCCCTTGGCATCACAATACAGGGACACACACCTACTAGTGTGTATTTACCCATCATAAGATAGCAAGTGGTTAATGAGTAACCACTATGTGTCTAGTGCAATGCTGGGAGCCATGTACCCATGAGAAAAGTCTAAGACATTGTTCCTCACCCCGAGAAATCTAATGTTGCAAATAAAACTCATATATAAAGGGACTACACACCCACTTATCAGTCCAGCATGATAATAGCTGGGCCAGGAATATCATTCCTTGAGAAGACCGCTGAGATCAGAGTGATGTGTTCCACATGTAGGCGGGGGGAGGATTGGAAGGTTCAAAGAGCAGCTGCCATGTCAAGGGCACCCCTGAAGAGAAGACGTCGGGCTGTAGGTGGCAAGCCCAGCCTTCCCCTGCCCACCCGCCACCCACCCACGGCCTGGCAACCCCGGGACCTGCCCGGCGGCTGGGGAGCCCTCCGCACAGCAGCCCTTGCGGCCAGCCAGTGTGTCTCTGGTGGTGTTACCAGGAGCTGTCTTTTGAAAGGAGGGAGCCGCTCTCCTGCTGGGCTTGGCACAGAAGTGTGGGGAGGAGGGAAGGAGTGGAACTTCGCTGCCTATGAGGGATGGAGGCGTTGGAGGGCCTGGTCCCTTCCAGGCCCCAGACTCCTCTTTCACATTTTCTGTGAAAAGGAGGATGCTGCTTCCTTCATTGGATGAGCTTTAAGACTTCAACAGGTAAATGTGGGAATTCTATTGCAATTTTTCGAATATTATTTGAGAGAGAACTGTGGTTATCAGATGATAATAGCGCTGGACGTAGTTTTTGTTTCCTGTTGAGCATTTCTTTTAAGGATAACAGCCAGCTGATGACCTTTACTTTCAGGCCTGCAGGGCCAGCCTGCCTCCTACTCTTGGACCACTCCTGACTCGCTGGAGGGGTTCAGGGGCTCACTAATGGCTGACGTCCGTGGATACATCACATGCCAGGTAGATCTCTGTGCATTTTGTCCATTATCTGTCTCCATCCTCTTTCCAGGGTGAGTGCGGCAGTGATTATACGGAAGCAGAGAAGGCTTCTCCCAAGATCACATGGGTAGCAAGTGGTAGAGCTGAGATCCGCCTCAGGAAGGCCTGTCCCAGAACCCTGTGGAAGCGTGCCGTCCTAGGAGCCTCCATCCCTGACCCATGCCAGCCTCATGGGTCACACCCCTGCCCTCTTCTACTCTGAGCATCCAGGTGTGAGAAACTCCTTTTCACTCTTGCCTCTGGGTCTTCGCATGTGCTGTTCCTTCCTCCCTAGAGTACCTTCCTTCCCCTCCTTTACTTGAACAACTTTAACTTATTATTAGGGTCTCCGCGTAGAGCACATGCCCCCTGGGAAAGCCCTCCCTGAGTCTGAGCCTGAATTGGTGAGCTCACTCTGAGCTCCTGAAGCTCTTCCCGGCTCTGCACTGGAACTGCCTTTTGGCACCAGTTCATTGCTGTCAGCATGAGCACTGTGTACATGTCACTCCGTACTGCTCTGGCTCGCTATGTGCCCTGAGTGGTCAGCACAGTGTCCACTTCCATGCCGGATGGAGAATAAGTTCCTGAATGACTGCTCCATACCACGTGGCTGTGTGTACCTGCCTTTATGGGGTTACGTGTCATGAAGTTGCTGAGGCAGGCATCCAGGGTGAGACGGAGAAGATGGTGCCAATGAGAGAGCAGAAGGGAGGGGGCCCACCCTTTGCTAAGCCCTTGCAATGTATTGCACATGATCACCCCAGGGGCCCAGTGACCAGGAGACTGGCTGGGACCACCCAGCAGCTGACAGCCCCCAGTGATGGTCCCCCCTGATTGAGAAAGCTCCCTGCCTCTGCAGGGTGGGGAGGGATTCCAAAGACAACTTGACAAAAAGAGGAGGAAGAGCTCTCCAGCTTCCTTTGCAGCTGATGCACTGGTTTTTGCTGGCATGCTGTATTTTTTAATTTAGCTCGGTGCTGGAAGAGCTTGCCCGGTTGAATAAGCAGGGGAAAACTCATGGCCTGAGTCAGTCACAGACCACATCAAACAAAGCCAGACTTTCAACCCAGGGGAAATTTTTGCCTTTCCTGGCAGGGATAGTAGCATGAGAATTACAAAGGATTTTGGTCAAGGGAATGCAATGAACATCCTGTTCTAGAAGTCCCGAGGTCCTGAATAGATTGGAGGAGAGACAGCAAATGCATTACTCAAGGTCACAACCATGTTTCTCTCTGCTTTAGTGTCAGCCGGGCCCTAGAAGGCTTTATAGGTCAGTGCAGGTTATTGGAAGGACAGTGTCCCCCCAGGCATCCTGACCCCCAGTCCAGAGCTCTTACAGCCACCCCAGTTAACAGTACCCTCCACTGCGGAGGTGCCTTCAGAATGTCATCCTTCACTTGGGACTGCAGAGGTGCTCTGTATGAGCCATACAACCTCTTCAGACTCAAGGTCAAGCCCGGCCTCCCAGCAAGGGAGCACCACGGGCCCTTGATGTAAAAGCCATCCGTACGGCATTTTGAGTTTACTAAGCAGCACCTGAGATCCACTTGCAAAATTATTTCAAAAACCTAATTGGATGGTTCTCATACCCCACTTTCACAAAATCTTTTCATAAACAATTAACTGATGATGCAAAATGAAAATGTTGCCGTTGGCTGTTGTCCATGTTACAAGCCACCTCTGCAGCTTGAATGAAGGTCACAATGTCCCTATTAACATCTGGGACTTGGATCTCCTAAGTTTGCTCTTTGAATATTTGAGGAAATAATCTGCATTTTTAAAAAATATTTTTTATTGAGGTATAATTTATACAGAGTGCAACACTCAGACCTAGCCTATAGAGTTTGGTGAGTTTTGACAAATATATACACAGTGGAACCACCACACCAATCAAGACATAAAACATTTCTATTACCTAGAACTCTCCCTTTGCCCTTTTCCAATCAATCTCAACTGTTCTGACTTCTATCACTGTAGATTGGTTTTGTCTCCATAGTGTCTGTTATGGATTGAATATGTGTCCCTGCAAAATTTGTATATTGAAACCTTAACCCCAGGGTGGTTATACTAGGAGACAGAGCCTTTGGGAAGCCACTGGGTGGTGAGAGTGGAGTCCTTATGAATGAGTTGGTGCCCTTGCAAACTAAAAGGGATCCCAGAGAGATCCCGCCCCTCTCCCGCCAGGTGAGGACACAGCAAGAAGACGACTCTCTATGAGCCAAGCAGCACATCCCGACCAGACATGGATCCTGCCAGCGTCCTGATCTTGGACTTCCCAGCCTCCAGAATGGTGGGAGATCAATTTCTGTTGTTTACAAGTCACCCAGGCTATGGTATTCTGTTATAGCAACCCAAACTAAGACAGTGTCATATAAGGGAATCATCATACAGTACATAGTCTTTTGAGATCAGTTTCCTTTGCTCAGCACAATATCTGTGAGGTTCATCTATGGTGTCCCTTGTATCATCAGTCCCTCCTTTTTTACTGCAGAAGAGTTATCCACTGTATATGTATTTTGCAGTTTGTTCATCCATTCATCTGTTGATGGGCATTTGGTTGTTTCCAGTTTGGGGCTATTAAAAACAAAGCTACTATGAACATTGATGTACAAGTCTTTGTGTGGGGTGGATAGAATTTTCATTTGTCTAAGGTAAAAATACGTAAGAGCATAATTCTTGGGGCATAAGATAGGGAGGGGTATGTTGAACTTTATAAGAAACATGGGGTTTGTTTTTTATGTCACCTTCCTGAAAGGATATATAGAAATTAGCTTGCAAAGACCTCACTGAAACCTCCCCAGGGAGAAGGTGGTAACAGAGAGGTGATACCACTTATTTAAAAAAGCTGTTTTAAGCTACATGTAAGAGAATGAAACTGGACTACTGTCTAGCCCCATACACAAAGGTAAACTCAAGGTGGATCAAAGACTTGAATGTAAGACATGAAACCATAAAACTCTTAGAAAAAAACATAGGCAAAAATCTCCTGGACATAAACATGAGCAACTTCTTCATGAACATATCTCCCCGGGCAAGGGAAACAAAAGCAAAAATGAACAAGTGGGACTATATCAAGCTGAAAAGCTTCTGTACAGCAAAGGACACCATCAGTAGAACAAAAGACATCCTACAGTATGGGAGAATATATTCATAAAAAACGTATCTGATAAAGGGTTGACATCCAAAATATATAAAGAACTCATGCACCTTAACAAACAGAAAGCAAATAATCCAATTAAGAAATGGGCAGAGGACATGAATAGACACTTCTCCAAAGAAGAAATTCAGATGGCCAACAGGCACATGAAAAGATGCTCCACATCACTAATCATCAGAGAAATGCAGATTAAAACCACAATGAGATATCACCTCACACCAGTGAGGATGGCCAACATCCAAAACACAAACAACAACAAATGTTGGCGAGGATGTGGAGAAAAGGGAACCCTCCTACACTGCTGGTGGGACTGCAAATTAGTTCAACCATTGTGGAAAGCAGTATGGAGGTTCCTCAAAAAACTCAAAATAGAAATACCATTTGACCCAGGAATTCCACTCCTAGGAATTTACCCTAAGAATGCAGCAGCCCAGTTTGAAAAAGACAGATGCACCCCTATGTTTATTGCAGCACTATTTACAATAGCCAAGAAATGGAAGCAACCTAAGTGTGCATCAGTAGATGAATGGATAAAGAAGATGTGGTACATATACACAATGGAATATTATGCAGCCATAAGAAGAAAACAAATCCTACCATTTGCAACAACATGGATGGAGCTAGAGGGTATTATGCTCAGTGAAATAAGCCAAGCCGAAAAAGACAAGTATCAAATGATTTCACTCATATGTGGAGTATAAGAACAAAGAAAAAAACTGAAGGAACAAAACAGCAGCAGACTCACAGAACCCAAGAACGGACTAATAGTTACCAAAGGGAAAGGGACTGGGGAAAATGGGCGGGAAGGGAGGGATAAGAGGGAAAAAGGGGCATTACGATTAGCAAATGTAATGTTGGGGGTCACGGGGAGGGCAGTACAACTCAGAGAAGACAAGTAGTGATTCTATAGCATCTCACTACGCTGATGGACAGTGACTGTAATGGGGTTGGTGGGGGGGACCTGATGAAGGGGTAGTTTAATAATCGTAGTATTGCACATGTAATTGTAAATTAATGATAATAAAATAAATTATATTAAAAAAAAAAGCTGTTTTAACCAACTCCTGAATTAACCAACTCCTGCATAGGTTTTGTAGTTGATGCTAACCTTGAGCTGTCCCAGGGAAATGTTTAATCACATTAATAGTGGAAATGGACTAAGCAGAGTGGTAATACTGAAATACACAGAAAGTTATTGATGCCAGAGGTTTACCAAACCTTGCAGAAATCTGCCTTAGCTCAATCAAATACAGTTTAGCAGGGTGATTTACTGAGAATGTAACTATGGAAAGGTCACCCTTTGAAAAGCTAATCTGGGTTCTGAATATTCAGTGCTGCAGACTCTGTCTTACCCCAAGAAAAATAAACAGGTCTTTCTGGGATTTGACGGTCCGCCTGTCTGGGCTTTTTCTCTCTGCTAGATGTATCATCAAGCCAAATTGTACAGGAAAGCAGCCTGAGAAAGCTTTGTATTCAGGATGTTAGACCAGAGGAAGGGGTCTGACTCTGAGTGGACCCCTAGGAACTGGAGCAACAGGGTCTGACCGCAGCTGTTCCCACATGGAGGAGCCCTAAAGCCCTGGGGAGCCCTGCTTCTCTTGACAAGACCTCGGAGGAAGAGGCTGCAGGGTATAGCTGGTGAGGCCAGGAACTAGGAATCACTGCCTAGGAAACTTACATGAGAGGCTGCACTAGCATAATCCCCACCAGGAAAGTGGGACCATCGGAGGGGAAACTTGAGCAAGACACTGCGGTTGTCAAACAGCAGCATTAGCAGGTTCCTGAGAGGTCCCAGGAGACCAAGCCACAGACGCTGCCTTTCCTGGCAATGTCACTGTCCTCTGTCCTCGATGATGAATCATTGTTCAGCATTCTCGAGATCCTTCCTGTACTAGAGTTTTACTTTCACACCCTTGGCCACGTGACTGCACTGCTCTCCATCAGTGTGTGTGGAGGCGGCCTCCCACCCCTGGTGCTGGCATGGCCACGCCACTGGCTTCCGGCAACGGAGTGCAAACAAGAATGACTCCAGGGGTCTCCAGAGGCTTTGTGTTTCTCAGCCCAACTTCCGCTGCTCCTGCCGTTTGCTCGGAAAAGAATGTGCCCTAGGAGAGCTGGTCCAAGGCAAATGTGGAGACGGGTAGATATCAGCCAACTTGAAGCTTTAATCCTAGCCTGGCAGACCCGTAGCCTCAAGCAGAGTTTTGCCAGACAACCTACAGGCCTGAAAGCAAGAAAAAGAAATGCTCTTTGTTGTATGCCGTCAAGGTTTGGTATGGTTTGTGATGCAGAATTATTAAAGCATTTGCTGACTTATGTGTGCACTAATACTATTCTCCCCTCTTTTGCAATATTGTAAATCCCAGTGTTTAACAGCCTGTTTGGAATAAGGCTAAGTTCCCCAGCCTTCCTTGCAGCTAAGTGTGGCCATGTTCCTGAGGTCTGGTTAATGAGACGTTAGTAGAAGTGTTGTATGGTAGTTTCCGAGACCCTCCCCCAAAGGCCTGTGGCATGAAGTGTTCATCCTTTCCTGCATCCTGCTGTCTGGAACCAGGATATGATGGCTGGAGCTCTAGCTGACATTTTGGCTCCTGAGATAGGCCGTATCTCTAAGATGGGGCGGTAAGTCACCTGGACTATTCTGTGAGAGAGAAATATATATAATTGTGTTCTTTCTTTAAGCCTCTTTATCTCTAAAATTCCCCTACTAAGCTTACTCCTGACAGTTCTCAAGACAGTTTTTACTAAATCTGATAACTAATTGTGTTACTTTGAAGCAGACTATCCCGTAGCCACCATCAACTGTTTGATACTAACCAAAACAGATATGCACTAAACAGTTAAAAATAAATCTCCTGGGAAGGAGGATGGGGCGGGGGTGAGGAGAGTGATTAATAATGGATTTGGGTTCTTTTGGGGAGAATAAAAAATGTTCTAATATGAGAGTGGTGATGGCTGCACGACTCTGTGAATATGTGAAAAACAACAGAAGTGTATACTTTTAAAAGGGTCAGTCTCATGGTATGTAGTTATATCTCAGTAAACATAAAAAAAATCAGTCACCTGTTCATCGTTTATGCCATCGTGAGGCGGGTACTAGGATTTCTCCCTGTGTCACAGCTCATGAAGCCATGGCCCAGAGAGCTTACGTGCCCCTCCCAGCTCATTAACCTCATCGATGTCAGAGTTGAGGCCAGAGCTCAGGTCTCCTGACCCAGCACCCTTCCTGACTCCCCCCCACCCCCACCTGAGGGCCACAGGGGAACTGCACTCAGGCACTATGTAGGCGACACTGGGTTGCAGATGAAACTTGTTTTCATTTTTCTTTTTAACACCTTCTTTGCTGGCACCTCTTCCCTCCAGTCACCCTTCTTTATATGCCAACTGCCCTGGTTGCAGGGTCCCAGCCCACTCTATTTTACAAACTTTCTTGCCAGGATTATAAACAAATTCAACTGATATGAACCAGCATAGATGACAGATGCAAGTAGTTTTTCCCATGTTGCCAGATACCTCAGCTCTCAAATGCCCCTGCGTCCTCCCGCCCCCACTTAGGGTGGCCAGAGGGCAGGGCATCTTCCTTTGGGGCTCCATCATCTGGAGGACTTTTGATTGACAGAACACACATTTATGGGAGGGCTTCCGTGAACCAGCAATTGTGATGAATGCTTAAATATATTCTTATTTAAACTTCCCTGCAATCCATTGACCATGTGCATTGATGAGCCCATTTTACAGAGAAGGAAACTGAAGCTCAGAGAGGATCGGTAACCCTCCCAAGTTCTCACAGGCAGGGAAGGACCAAGTCAGGGTTCAAACCCAAGTCTCCTAATGCTAAGTCCAATGCAGGCATTGTGCCCCCTGGGGTCTACCACTGGCCTGGAACACAAGAGGAGTTCAAGAAGGGAATGAAAAAGAAATAAAGGAAATCCAACCTTGGCCAGCTTGCCCAAAGGCCTTTTTCCCTTAACCAAGATGTATAAATCAGCCCTAAGCCCCAGCACACGTGTGTGTGACTGCAAGACTCACTCAGGGGTTTCCCTTTTTCGAGAGGATGAAGTTCACTGCCTTGTTTTAGCATAGCTGGGGCATACAGGAGGCAGGAAGAGGAGGGGAGAAGAAAAGCAGAAGATACGTTGTTTCCTCTTCTTAGAAGCCGCAAGAGCTGCCTACACATCTGCTGAGGAGACGGAAGGCGAGCATCCTGAGAGAGGAATCCCTTGGGAAAGTGTGAAGGAGATGGAGTGTCAAGGAAACTCACAGACTACGGAAGGAAAGGGAAGGGTGGAAGAGTTGTAGACTGGCAAGATGTAGAAACTGTCTTGCAAAACTAACATCATATAATGTCGTTTGCAATACCTTTCCCCTTCGGAAATAGATGGTAAGTAGCTGGACACTGGGCCCTCCGCTGGCCCCAGTGCCTCCAGTGCCACGGGACACGGGATGCCTTAGCTGTCAGCCCACCAAGGGAATTCCAAATACGGTGGTCGGTCTGGTTTAAAGTCTCAGGTAAAGACCTGATTGGTCGTACTTAATTCATATGTCTGTGCTCCCACTGCCAGAGGTCAAGGGGCACTTTTCACCTTCTCAGCATCTAGAGTGGGACCTGCACTCAAGGGCAGATCCCCCGCAATCAGGAAGAAGGCTCAGATGCTGCACAGTTGGGACAAAAATGTGTCTACTATAATTGAGACAATGATACCTACTTCTCAGGGTTGCTGGGACCTTCGAATAAGATGATTCATTTATTCTACCATCACAAAGTGTCTACAATATTCCCAGCACTGTGCTAAGTGATGGGTAGTGTCTCTATGTCCTACACATAGTAAGCGTTGACTAAATGATAATGTTTTTTTTTTTACATTTCAGAAGTGTTTTAATGGAAATAAATTCCACATAATATGCACAAAAGTGCCAAGGATGTTCATTATAGAGTGATTTAAAACACAAAACACCTGGGAAGCTTTCCATGGTAACATGTAGAATCCCCATACAGTTGAATACTAAGCTATACTTTAAAGTGATAGCTTAATAAATGCTTCATGGCCTGAGAATATGTTCATGACTTACTAAGTAAGAAATAAAACAGAAAATATTACATATAAATAATAGAATGCACATGAATACTGACTGGATCCAGTACTATACTCAGAAGAATTGTGAGGCAAGTATTATGATCACTGGAATAGAATATGATTAATTATTGACCCTCTGCTATTGGCAAAGGAAAGAATACTAACATTCTGAATGTTATGTATTTAAAATTCTTGCCCCAAACAGTAAAAGTGACCATTGGAGGTAGGATTAAAGGAGATTTTATTTTTCTATTTTTATAAATGATAACTTTCTTAAAAGAAGCTATGAAATGGGAGAGGAGTGGGAGAGACTGATACTTAGGAGGGTTTCTCTGTTGAGCACGCAGTTGAACTCTGATCTCTGAGCTTCCTCGAAGCTGAGGGGAATAGTTCTAATGACAATATACAATGACAATACTAATGACCATAAATAGCTCATTTATTGGTTCTTTCTATGTACCAGTCATGTGTTAAGCATTGTACATGTATTAACTCACTATTAATCCTCTTGATGACTTTATAAAGTAGATATTATTACACTGATTTTTACAGCTTATGAAAAAAGTTTCAGCATAGTTAAGTAACTTGGTTAAGATCATCCACTTAGTAAACGGTGGTGCTGGGATTTGACCCATATCTTTGTGATCCCAGAGCCCAAATCATTAATCACTATTCTGTAATTCTCTCAGCACCAAAATGTCTGGGATGAACTACTGAGGGGCTACCAGCTCTCACTGCCCTGGGCCAAGACTTTGCAAACTTCCCGAGGTCAATTTATTAAAGCTGTGATCTTTTCTGCATTTTTGTTTGCTGGGTTGATTTGCATTTTATGCAACTGATTTAAAATTTCCCTTTCTTATCCTTGCCTGGGAATAGTGGCAGAAGTTAAGTGAGAAGGTGCTGAGAAGAGATGGGGCGGGGGGAGCAAAACCACTTACGGGGTCATAGCTGCCATGGCAGAGAGCCTGGCAGGAGATGGGCCCAGGGATGAGGAAGACAAAGTTGATTGTAGGGACTGGAAGGAAACTTGGAATCATCTCATCCAGTTACTTTCAAGCATTTTTAAAGCAGTGGAGTCCATGCTTTAAAAGAAATCTTCACAGAAGCCCAAATTCTAAAAACAGATCAAACAGGAGCTGCTCTGGCTAATCTAAGGCTGGGGGCCCAAAGAGGTTTGAGAATCACTGTGATGTTTATAGATGAGGAAACTGAGGCCTAAGACTGAGAGTGCTTTGTCCAAGGTCACACAACCACCCAGCGGCAGGGCCCCCGCCCGACCCAGCACCTGGGCCCCAGTGCGGTGCCCTCTGTACGGAAGCACTGCCCCGTGGCCCCCTGGGCTCGGTGCGTCCTGCTCTGGAACTCCTCCTCCAGCCTCACACAGGTAAAACAGAAGGAGCTGTTTCGCTCAAAATTCTAGAGTCACTGGAGCAGTACACGGCTGAGACACCTTTAACAGAACAAAACAAAGGGGAAGCTGTTGCCTCCCCCCTTGCTGTAGGCAGCCCTCCACCGCGGCGTGGCACCATGTCAGCTCTGCTTCAATAGGCCGCGGTGGGATTACTGGTGATGGCCAGGGGAGGGGGGGCGGCTGGAGGATGTGTATATAGTCGGTATGGTCAGGGTCCCAGTGGGAAGCCAACGGCATCTCCAGCTGAGTATCTGAGGGAGGTTTGAGGAAGGACCATTCACAAAGACGTGGACAGCGTTCAGGGAGACTTGCAAGGGTAGGTGGAGCCATCGCAGGGAGACTTTAACTCTCCTAGATCTGTGGGGACAGGCAAGGGAGTGGTGAGGATATGGCCACCTGATAAGAGCTGCAGCCTTTCTTAGAGGAACCAGCCGACTCACTGCAGGGAGGGAGCAGGGAATAAACACCCTGCCCTCAAGCTCCTCCAGCCCCTGCCTGCAGTACTTTCTCATCCGGCCGAACCTGACCAGGGCGAAGTAGCCTGAATGATGCATTTTGCAGAGGCCAACACCGTGGGACACTGCACATGGCTGCGGAGGGTGAGGAGCGGCTCTGGAGAGGCAAGCGGAACACACCCAACACAGGGCTTTTGGGAGGAAGCGGCAGTGCCAGCAGACCTCAGAAAGGCTGACGAGGCTTGTTCGTGAGCACAAAGAGCCACCCCGGGCACGCCCAGAAATGCTCATGGGGCACAGGCACTTGGCAGGGGTGGAGGTAGGGAAGAACTTGAGAAATAAGGTCGTGAACATGGCCTCATCTGTACCTATGAGGCCTGGGGAAATTCACACACTTGAGTACTAAAAGCCCAGCTCCTCTGAGGTTGGCAGTGGGGGGAGGATGCCTGGGCTGCAGGGGCAGGTGTGGTCTGACAGCGTCCGCTTTGCCCTCAGAGACCACTTCATCTCCAGCTCTTGCCACCGGGGCAGCCTCAGGGGAGTGTGGCTTCCTCCCTGCCTCTCACATCTGCAATACTGCAGTGCAATGCCGATCCTAGCTGCCCCGAGACCATGCAGACTCCACGGGTTAAGAGCACAGTCTTCAACAAAGCTGCCCTGGCTTCACATGCAAGTTCAGGGCGCCCCAGGCCACCTCACTTCTGACCAACGGACTACAGACTTGGGGTTTCTCACTTCCCCCTCAGGTTGATAATTCACTAGAATGACTCAAAGAACGCAGGAAAGTGCTATCCTTACAATTTTGGTTTTATTATGAAGGATACAAATCAGGACCAAATTAAGAGGCCTGTAGGGAAAAGTCTGGAGGGGGTCTTGAACTCAGAGCTTCTGTATCTTCTCTACGCGGAATCCAGGGCACATCACCGCTTCAGCACACTGATGGGTTCACCTGCCAGGAAGTTCACCAAGCCTCAGTGTCTGAGTTTTTCTTTGGGTTGCATTACAAAAGCATGATTAACTGAATCGCTGGCCACGTGATTGAACTCAGTCCCCAGTCCCCCACCCAGCCTTTGGACTGATATCACATGTCCCAAAGCCCCAGGTCTCCGGTCACATGGTTGGTCCTCCTGGAATGGCCAGCCCCCATCCGGAAACTATCTAGGGCCCACCCACAAGTCACCCCCTTAGCATAAACTCAGGTGTGGTCCCAGGGGCCTCCTGTGAATCACAAAGACACTCCTAGCATTCAGGAAATTCCAAGAGTTTAGAGGCTCCATCCCAGGAATCCAGGACAAAGACCAGACAAATTATTAGACAGCAAAACGCCATAGCATGGCTGTCACCAGGCTGAAGCATTTAAGCTGGGCCTGACTAAAGGCTAGTGCTGTGCTGGCTAGGGTTTTCCTTAGATCCCAACCTACTGTGACCTCAGCGACTGCCTCGGGTGCTGGGTGGAGGACCCTGAGGCTACATCCAGGATCACCTGGAAGGAGAGACACGATTAGTCATGACAGTCTTGGTGTAGAAGAGGATAAGAAGGGGAGAGTATGCATTGGGGTACTTGCTAACCTTGGCTAAGAGGGGAGGGGAGGGAACACTCATTTGCAGTTGGCAAAGGAAGTCTTGCTCATTACACAGGGTAAGACCCTCAGGGGCTGATGCCAAGGAATGGGTGCCATGTTTAGCCCTCACTACCCAGGAGGTTGCATCTTTCTATTTCTCCTCCTCAAAATCTACACATATGAAAAGGAGACTCAGAGAGAAAGGGGCGTGCCTCACCTGCCCTCTGAATTCTGGTTTCCATAAGAAATCAATTCTACCCCATGACTGTCCTAGTGAATATGGGCTTTCTTTTTGGGGATGTCATGTCAACCTACATTCTGGGCTGATGTTCACCTGATACACACTGGTTGCCATACCAATTGTAAAAATAGGAGACACTTCATCCTGGACGGAACCCAGTTGCTGCTCCCTACTCCCTGCATGTACTTCTAACGTTCTGGCTTTCTCCGCCCCTCTCCTGGGGCCAGGATGGCTACGTACAGTAATTTTCAGAATTCAGTGCAAAATAAAAATGCAGGGCCCCTTGTTCAAAAAGTATTAAGGATTTCAAGACAGCGACAGTGAGACAGGGACCATGGGTTTAGGCAGAGTAGGGTGAGGGCCTCTGAAAAAAAAAGCAAAGCAAGATAATTACAGTCAGAACAATGTAACAATGTGCAAAGAAGTCCCTATCGAAACTCTGTGTTAAGCATTATGCAAAGTCAGAGCACATTAATTCTCTAGGGTAAAGATACTAGACTAGGAATACAGACATCTTCAGTGAGATCAGATAAAGCTCAAAAGGCCAGGAGCAATTTGGCCTGGAATGTTTGAATGTTCCACAAAGGAAGAGTATTTCAGCATAACCCATGACTTCACTGTATCAATTAGATCATGACACTCTAAAATTTACTAGCCTGCTAAAAGGCCCAGCTTATTTTTAACTGTACCTATGTGCTGTTTTTCATTCTGTCATCCTAATCAAGTAGTCTGCAACCTAGGCAAAAGACTAATTTGGTAAGCAATCTCAACTATAAACGGCCCAAGCAAACAAGCAAACAGACAACAACCCAGGCCACCTTGTGGGCAGGGCAGGGGGTCTTACAACAAGTCTGCATCCCTAGCCTTTTGCCCCCATTCCTGAAAATCCTCAACCATGCATAAAACCCGTAGACAACGGCACAACCATGGACTCTCTTGTCTCCTCCCGGCGTGAACCAGGAGCTCTGTCCTCTCACTTTATCTCTAAATAAAAGCCTCTACCTTGCTCTCCTACTTTGAGTGTTCACGAAGTTCATTCTTCGGCTCCGTGAACAAGAACCCCGGCACCAACAGCAGAGCATTTAACCAAGCGCACCCCCTACCCCCACTGATGCAGGAGGAGCAGGGAGTGTGACCAAGAGATAACTGTTTTTTTTTTATAACTGTTTTAAGATACTGACATTAGAGGGTTGATTGTCACAACAGTGTAACTCAGTGTGTTCTGACTAATAGGAACCAATGCCTTACAAGTTCTTACATATTTTGACTGTCACTCTACCCATGTGGCTGTCTCCTTGATGCCCCATCAGGACAACCAGAGTTGTTTTCTTGGAAGGAACATGGCTGGACTGTTATGGGAAACTCTTTCTCAGAATTACACGAGGCTCAAAATCCCCAAATGCTATTTTTAACACATATACTTTGCCAGCATAATGAAACACATGCTTTTGGCCAATGTTCAGATAAAAGTAAAATGTGTATTTATAAACTTGTTTTAATACATCACCATGAAATAAAAGGACTTGTGTTTTCATTGGATGCATTTCTTAAACGTCAGCTTCCTTTCACTTCTGGCTGATGTGAAGCAGGTCCAGGAGGAGGAAGGGGAGGAAAGTGATAGGTTTGCCTCATTGATTTGTGTTGCTCACCTCCATCCTGCAGGGGTGAAGAGAAGAGCAACGCCCTGAGGGGTGCTGGCCTCCCAGGGAGCACCAGCCCCTCTCCCCGCAGCCCTGCTCCCGAGAGGAGCACGAGGGGGCTTCATCAGCTCCAGCGCGTGGAGGGAATGAAGCTCTCAGGATTAAAAAATAAACACAGCCGGAGGCTCAGGCAGAAGAGGAAAGGAGGGATGAATAGGTGGGCGCAGGGGATTTTTAGGGCAGTGAAACTATTCTGTCTGATACTGTACGGGTGGATCCATGACATCATACATTGGAAAAACCCATAGAATGTACACCACCGCAAACGGTGAACACTAATGTCAACCACAGACTTGGATTAATAATAACAGATTAGTATCAGTTCATTGATGGGAACTGATGTGCCACGCTAATGATGCAAAGTGTTAATAACAAAGGAAACTTGATGGGGGTGAGGGTGGATATGGGAACTCAGTATTTTCCACTCAGATTTTCTGTAGGCCTAAAACTGCTCCAAGCAATAAAGTTCATTAATTTTTTTTAATAATAAAAAACATATATTAGAGAACATGCTTTCATTTTTTCTCCTCAGCCAGGTCCTACCCAGTGGGATGAAAAGATAATGAACAAGATTTTGTTGTGAGCTCAGGAGAAAGGCCAAAAGAGACTCTTCACCTGCTGTGGCTTTGGACTCAAGGCCACCGTGTACAGCTGTCCAGGTGGTGCCCTGCATAGGGCACCCACATCAGAGAAGGTACATTGTCCTTACAGACATTTGGGTTTTGTGTATTTATTACACACATTCCAAAAGGTGCCTTTTACTGATTTGCTCAAAGGTTAGTGATAGGCCTGTCTAGGCTCTACACCTTCCCAAGGTGGGGAGGTCTCTCCATGGGGCCCAAACTTGCCTACCTGGAGGCACTTCAGGGTTTGGAGGGAAAAAAAACCCTGCATTTACCACTCTTCAGAACCTTGAGGTGTAGTGAGCCCTGGTGAGGCTTGTGGGTGGGAAGCCCAGAAACGTCCATAAATGGAAAACTCTGAAGCCTTGTTAGTAGGTGCAGACGAGAGATGGCCCAGCGCTGGCTCAGCCACAAGTTCAGGGCTCAGGGTGAGCCAGGGAACTGAGCAGTGTTGCTTCCTGAATGGCAGAATTAATGTCATAGTAAGAGCCTAAGTGGCTTCTGGCACTGATGTGACTGGAGTAGAGGAGGCCAGGGGCCCACGGCTCCCGGCTCCCCCACCCAGGCTGCCACAACTACTGATTTCAGGTCCACCCAAATGTGATCCAAAGGTGAGTTGTGTGCGCCCAGGAGTCACCATCTTTTCCACTGCCTATCTGCTGCTTCAGGAGCAAACCACACAGGTGCACTGAGCCTACCGACCCGTCCTGTGTCTGGACTTGACTCTCGCTATGGCCTCGTGCAGGGGCAGGTGTGGGGGGTTGGCTGTGGCAGATCAGGAGGGTGGGCAACCCCCTGTATAGAGAAACATCTGTTCACCCACTAGCATACTTACAGCAATGTTTTGTGAGCAAGAGTTCTATGAGGGGACAGTAGCAACAACATCTGGAGGCAAGAAAACGAATAGCTAAGGGATAACTGACCGAGCAGGCTTTTGAGCCCAATCTCAGGCCTGAATGGAGGAAGCTAGAATGAACACCGCCTACCACAGACTCCTCATAAGGAGCCCCAGGAGCTTCAGGACCTGGCGGATTAGTTGGAGAGGACTAGGAGGAGCCCCGCTTGAGGGGTGGTCAATATATGCAAATATATGTTGATATATGCAAACCACCCTACCATTTAGTAAATGGAGTGTCTGCTGCTATTATCCTTTTCAGGTCTCATGAGGCCCTCTCTGGCTCTGTTCCACTGGACACCTGCCCCTCTCTCGCCCCAGCATAAGTCTGAGTTTTACTCTCTGGAGAGGATACAGAGTGGGCACCTGGATTGGGGGCCCAGGGACAGTGGAGTGTGGGGTGCAGAATGGAAAACAAAAGAATCGAGGACTTATGCCTCTGATTTCTAAACCCAGGGACTCCCATTCCCAGCCCTCCCCGCCCAGTGGGGTGCAAACTCTCTGGCAGCCTGAGCCCACCCTCCAGGCGGGTGCCCAGAAGATTCCTCTCCAGGAGTCTGAGCATCCCTACTGGAAAAACCTAAAGACCCTGCCACACAGGCCTCTTGGTAAACAATAGCACCAGGCTCCCTCTGCATGCCTGACTGACGGACGTGCCATTTGAGATGGGCCTTGGGGGACTCGGAGGGGGAAATGAAAAGATTTTTTATGAAATTTGTCAGGGTGGAAGGAGTAGTAGAACAAACGTGCAGAGCCGGGCTAGGGCGAGGCCATAGGAGAGGCGTGAGTAGGGCGGTGACCCGGGAGCAGGGCAGGGATGAGGGAACATAGGAGATGAGGCAAAAAGGCTGGCTGGCAAGGACAGGCGCCTGACGAAGGCTCCAGGACAGGTGGGGACAGCAGGGCTGACATCGTGTCCAGTTCCCTTCCGGGGCTGCACGGCCTCCCTGGGCTCATCAGCCGGTACCAGCGGTGCTCTGGCCCCGGGCTGGGCTGCTGCCACCCGGGAACCAGACAGAGGAAGGCCCGGCTTAGGAGACGGAAGTCAGTTCCTAGACAGTGAGGAGCCTGCGGAGAGTTTGGGAACAGGACAGTGATGTATAGAATTGAGTTAGACTGAGGGATGGATTGATTTACGAGCCGGCCACTGTGAGAGGCCAGGCAGGCGTGCACCAAGGTGGACTGGGGAACTCCAGGTGGAGCAGCGTCTGCCTTACAGAATGAGGAGAGATGGGAGACTGAAAACAAATAGCTCTTTTGGATGGGAAACTGGAACTCTGGGGGAATGCAGGAGGAAGGACTGAGCCAGAGAGAGGCCGCTGCCAGCCTACGTCGCCCCCTCAAGCAGCCTGACTCAGGGATGCAAGGAGAGAATCGTTTCCCTTTCACGCGGCTGTGGGGTGTTGAGCAGAAAGAATCCTCATGCAAGCATCAGCTGGTACTGCAGGGCCAGCCGAGCGTGAAGGAGGTTTGTGCGATTTGGTTTCCCAGCGACTGTTTTGTCCTTGGAAATTCTTTTCCTTTCAGCTTTCTGCAGACCTCCCTGCCATATAACAAGAGCTATCCTTTCACGAGGAGAGGCACTGGGGGCAGCAAAGTGTCCAAGTGTGGGATGCAGGACCTCCTCGGAAGTCACCAGCCTGCCTGTGAACTTGGAATTTATTCCCTACCCTTACTTCTGAATGAAGGCGTGGAAGATCATGGTTACAAGCGCAAAGAATTGTCTGGAAAGGGAAACGAGAAGCTCATTACTAACCATTCCCACCTTGATTCATTTACGGGGCCCAAAGGAAGGCAGAGGTTCCAGGATAAATAATGATTAATACTGACCACATGTTAGAGTAAGCTGAAGACTTTCACCCTCATTATTTTAATCCTCAAGGGAATGCTGAGCGCCTCTCACAGCTAAAGGAATCAAGACGCAGAGAGGTTAAGTGACTTGCCCAGAATACGCAGGTAGCTGTTGTTGGCAGAACTGGGACTTGAACCCAGGGATCCTGGTGCTGTTTGAGCCACTGTCCAGTTTGGGGTGGGAGCTGTGACAGTCTGAGGTAGGGGCGCCAGCCCAGGGTCATGTGCTGTGGGGAGGGTGTGCAGTGGGTCTGAGAGCTGGGGTGCTCCTCTGGACACACCTCTTCCACTTGCTGGGGTGGAAGCTGAGATCGGGTCCCCCTAAATCCCACCCACTGTCAAGGCCTCTTCCCTCAGCCCTGGGTGAGACAGAATAAAGAGGAGAAGAGTGGGTAGTCAGCCACAGGCCACGCATCCACCCCCCAACCCAGCCCTCATCCCAGTTCTCTGCTCCTCCGGAGGAGCCTGTCCTGAACAGCCAGCCCTGCAGTGCAAGCCCCAGATCTCTCTCCCAGAGGCAAGGTCACCAGCGAACAGCTTGGCCTCTCTTGGGGAACTCTGTCACCCCTGCATATGACCACCTTCACTCACAGTCCAAGGTCTCTGAGGTGCTCGGAGCTGGGAGCTGCCTGCCTGGGGGTGAGTCCATGGTCAATGGTTAACACGGAGGTCGCTCTGGGGGTAGGGTCTAAATGCTCCCACAGCGGACTGTGCTTCCCAAGCTCAGGCCCTGGACAGATGCCCATAGGAACTGCATCCGAAGGAGACAAAGACGTGGCCATGACTGCATTCAGACACCTGGATCCCAGATAAGCCACCTTCTGAGGCCAAAGCTGCCTTCCTCGAGGCCCCCGTGGGACATCCATGTGCAGAGGAAAAGCCCCGGAGAAGGGACAATTTACAACTTGCAGGGACTTTGACCCATCTCAGACCCAGATAACAACAAGACTTCCTTTATCTCCAAAGGAAGGAAGGAAGGAAGAAGGCCAAAGTGTTCTTTGGAGCTGCACCCCTCTGGGAATTCAAAGAGCGCTCTGAGGCCCCTCGCCACCCCACACAGTACACACTCAACACTTCGCACGCGGTTGTCAGGTTTATAGGCTCGGTGCCGCTCAGCTAAGGACCTCGGCTGGAGGACCCACGACCCGTAATGAAACCGGATATCCACTTTCTCACCCCTTTCCCTCAAGCCTCACAAGATTAAGAGGCCCCCTGACACCACCCTCAACTCAGACCATGTCTCCAACATATCATTTCAAAATAAACAATTGTTAAAAATTACTAAGATAGGAATTCATCTGCGACCCAGTAGAACATCTTTTATGCTTGACTGTTCTAAAGGCCTACTGAATGCATTTTAATTCAACAGAGCACCATGAGGGCCTGAGTCAGGCTGGGTGGTGGGTGCCAAGGATACAAAGAGGCATTCAGTGTGATCATTCATAGAAGCAGTCATGGAGAGATGCAGGAAACACCTACACAACTCCCTACCGTTCAGGCAGCACGAACTCATGGGGTTTTGGAAGCACAGGGAGGCAATGATTATTTCTGGGTAGAGGAAAAAGGTTAGGCAGCAGGTTTACAGAGGAAGAGATGTTTGGGTCTTTCTGGGGAAGGATTCATGATCAGAGGAGAGTAGTGCAATGCAGGTGTGTCTGAGAAAAGGTAAGTGTTTTTCTTATCTTTTTACCATCAGCTGGGAAGGCTGATGCAGGATGTATGTGAGTGTTCTGTTAGAGGAGGGAAGACGTAAGCTGGCTGTGGTCCAGTTAGATCTGGGCCCTAGCAAAAAAAATGGATTAGGACAAGGATGGGAGTGTAAGAGAGAGACTGGTAAGAGGACTTATAATACTGAACACTTGGGTACTATTGCCAAAACGGACCAGGTCTCCCCTGAGGAGTAAAATCTAGTGAGACTGCTAGTGAGAAATGCATTGAATCAGGAAGACGATTCCCAGCTCTGCATTCACAGCGGGGGACCTTAGACAAGCGGGGCTGGCAAGGATCTCCTGGAGTTAAGCTAGCACCTGTCCTGGTGCAAGGAACGGATGTCTGCCGTTGGTGGTGTTTGACATTGTATCCCTCCTAGCAGGAAACAAACGGCCTGACGAAAGGGGTATGTTGCGGAGGGCTTAGTGAAGGGATTGTTTATACAGGGGTGGGCACAATGAGGAGAGCAGGCAAGAACTGGTGGAATGCCAGGCATCTGCAACATCTGGAAGCCATTAGCACTCCTTGACCTGAAGGGGCAAAATGATGAAATGGGCAATATCTCACCCAGGTGGCAGGCTAATTTATTTGAATAGTTATATGCCTAATTCAATGTGCAACAAAGAGAATATAGCCAGCACATTAAAGCTATGAGTTCATAGCTGTTCTTTCTTAGGGTAAGGCTAATGCAGATCTTAAAATGCTAAAATTTAGACAATGGAAAGAAAAATATGAAGTGATAGTATGGGTGATACAAACAGGTGGCAAAAATCACAAAGATGACATTTGTCAGACTGAAGTTTGGGGAATTCTGGGCTGGGTGATATATAAGATTTCTGTCTGTGACCCTCTGAGTTTCTTGTCTACATGTAGCTATATTGAGTACAGGGAATGTGCCAGGAACTATCATAGTGTAGTTTCAGATCATCTCTCAGTTCAGCAAAATGTTCTGACTGTGAGTGATACAGTGAGATGACCAGTCATTCCACTCTTCTCTCAAGATCTTTCTTCCTCTTCTTGAAGGTTAAAGAAAGCACAAGGCCTCCAAAAGACATGAACAAGAACATTCACAGCTGCACTGTTTGTTATAGTTTCCAACTGGAAGCAACCCAAATATCCATCAAGGGGCTACAAAAATTGTGATATATCCATATTATGCTGCAATGAAAATGAACAATTTTAAGCTGCGTGCAGCAACACAGATGAAACTCACAAACCCAACATTGAGTGAAAGGAACCAGACACGAAGAGTCTATACTGTAGGATTTCTTTCGTCCAGAGTTCAGGGATGGGCTAAACAAATCTAAGGGGTGGGAGTTAGAAGAGTGGCTACCACTGCAGGGAGAAGGCGAGGATGCTGACCAGGTGCCACGGGGCACGCTTTGGGACGGTCAGAAGTATTCTGTTTCCTGACCTGTTTCTTGACGTGGTCACTCAGAGATAATTCATTGAGTTGTACATATATGATTTTTGAACTTTTTGGTAGGTCTCTTCTTCAGTAAAAAAAAAAAAGTTATTATTTTAAGTGTAGAGAAAATGAAAAAGCTATGACATTTTCCTTGTTGACCCTAGGAAAATGGCCACAAAGGATAAAGGGCCCCTCTGGGATAAGCATGTCCCTGATGAACAAAGCCTAGGCCACTTCTCCCATTTCCACCAATTCCCTTCTTCCAACTCTCTCCACCTCCATTCTTGGTGGAGCTCCTGACATCCACAAATGTTTCACAGATGTCACTGGGATTGGCATAACAAGGCTCCTATTTTCTAAATCCGATTATGTCTGGTTGACCAGAGGACTGATATTAGCCACTGTTAGAGCTCCCTCTTCCTGGGTGATAGCAGAACTCTAGACTTTATATGGTGCCTGGAACACAGGTCAGGGACCTGCTCCTGGCCCCTGGTCTTCCTGGGTGATGGCAGAAGAGCTCTACACCTTATAGGGTGCCTGGAAAATAAGTCAGCGGCCTGCTCCTGGGCCCTTGGTGGGTGCCATTATTACCATTTACCTTTTTGTCTGGCTCTGGACATCTCCTGCTCCAAGGCCCACACAGATGTCCTCACCACAACTTGCTGCACACCTATGCCATTTAGTGGTCAGTACCTGGGCATCTGCAGACATTCCTATAGATGTTTTCCACCTCCTAGGGCATTTTAAGGGAACTGGGTATAGGTCTTGGCTTCTCCAGGAAGCCATCACTATAGCTTGGGCAAGGGAAACCAAATCCCTAGGGTAGAGCAATCTTAGGGGTAGAAGGAGGAGATAATGCCTCCGATTCTTTGAGAATAAGATTTGAGGGAAGGAGAAGAAGAGAGCTAAGTTCTCATGTTATTTATTTGCACAGCCTAGTTAGTAATGTGAGGGCATCTCCAAGTAAAACATAATAAAAATCTGACCAGACAAGATAATTTTTTAAGAGGCAATGGAGACCTGGGACCCACCTCTGGAGTTGATCTTGCATACTTCACCCTGTTAATATTTTCACATATCACCTTTATCAGCCCAGCAGTCACAAACTTCAGGCCTTCCATGTGGAAGTCTTGTGTCATCCATATAATGTTCACCTGCACTGCAATTGAAAAAAAATTAAATGTATTGATAATTTTTTAAACTGAGAGAATTGACCTAAAAATCCAGATTTCTAGCCTCTCTGGAAAACTCTGAAGATCCGACCACACAGGGTGCTCAATTCCCACATGGAAGCAGTTGGCAAGAGCTGAGCAGGGACTCTGTCCTTTAGATGGGGCTCCCCAGCTGCCCTAGTCCCTGCCTTTTGTCTCCACTTCTTATTGTCTCACACCCAACCTGTTTCATTCACTTACCTGCCTGGTCCCCCCAGACATCTCATCTCACCCTTTTTTCATATAAAAATTCAGTATCTTCCTCCAGCTAAAAGAATAAAGCCCACACACCTTGGGCTGGTGAATCTTTCAAACTCCTAAGCTAAGCTCATGTCCCATGGCTCCCCTACATGTGTTTTTCTCCCAGTAGTAGCATGCATATGCATGATTTTCATGTTTTTGTGCATTCAGCTAATTGCTTTCCCAGAGTCAATTTCACTCTTCAAAGCATTCCCTTACGCCTTTGGTGCGTACTCCACCTCTAGCATCTCAGATGTTCCAGGCTCATTTCCTTCCCTCTAGAGCACATCCCTTAGAAGTTCCCTTACTGGGGGTATGTTAATCCCATTTTGTTGTCAGAAAATGTTTTTATTTTGCCCTTGATCTTGACGTATGATTTCCCTGTTTAGACAATGCTAGGTTGACAGTTATTTTCTTCAAGACCTTTGAAGATATTATTTCCCTATTTTCTGGCAACTTTCAGCATAATTACTACCTTTCTGTAGGTCATCTGTCTTTCCTCTCTGGCTGCTCTTAAGATTTTGTTTTAGTCTCTAGTGTTCTGCAGTTTCACTGTAATGTATCTAGGATTTCTGTTAATTTTCCTGTTTAGGTTTGTTAGGGTTCCTGAATCTGGGGATTGTGTATTTCAACAATTCTGGAAACATTTCAGTCATTATTTCTTCAGTTATTGCCTCTATACCTTTTCTTCTATTTTTTTTTTCTTTCTCAAAATCTGATGAAGCATGTGCTAGACTTTTGACTTATTCTATTATCTCTTAAACTCATTTATTTTTTTCTATAACTTTTTTCTCTTGCTGTTGCATTTTGGACAATTTCTTTGAATCTTTCAATTCACTAATGATATCTTTACCTTACTTTTCTATTGTTTAACCAGTTTACTGAATTATTGTTGATAATCTCCTTTTATTTCTTAGTCATACATTCAATACCTTCTGTTATTTATGTAAACACATTGAAAAACTTATTTGATGTTTTGAGTCTTCATATTCTACTCTCTGCAGGTTTTGTGGTTCTGTGTCTTCTGTTATTTCTGCTGACTCCTATATATAGTAGCTTGTTTTCTTATGTGTATTGTGGTATTTTATTTTTTTATTAACTTTTAGTATATTTATATTGCAGTTCATACAATAAAATGCATAAATATTAGTGTATAGCTTGGTGAATTTTGACATGTAATCCTCATGTAACCATCACCCAGATCAAGATAGCAAGCATTCTCAAAAAAATCAGTGTATTGTGATATTTTAGATTGCAAACTCACTCAATCAAACACGATGAAAAATCACAGTGATACAGCCTCACAAAAATGAAATAATAATTCTCCATCAACCAGACAGAAAGGTACAGGATATTGTGTTCAAACTGATAGAGAATTCAAAATAGCTGTTATGAAGAAATTCAGTGAACTACAAGAAAACTCAGAAAGGCAATTCAATGAACTCAGTAATAAAATTAATGAACAGAAGGAGGTCTTTACAAAAGAGACTGAAATTATGAAAAAGAACCAGACAAAAGTTTTGGAGGTGACAAATGCAATGAATGAGATGAAGAATGCATTGGAGAGCATGTATAAATTGCAAACTCAAATTCCTTGGAAATGTGTGAGAATTGTCTTAGGTCTAAAGAGCATGTCCTTAGATTTGCCGCTTACTGAGGCCTAAGGAACTTAGGATCAACTTAGGGTCACTTTAAAAAGTTTTTGGTCACAAACGTGGTATGAATTCCAGCCCCAGACCTGCAGGAATGCAAGGGTTTGGTTAGGAATTGTCAGGGGAAATGTTCATTTCCCTTTTGGTTCCATCCTGAGCTAAAATCAGATATCTTAAGGCAAGTAATGATCATGGCAAATATCCCACTGTTTCCCTGGGAGCAAGATCTGACTAAACCCACTGAAATGTCCAACCTTTGAGGGTTCTGGGTATGCATAAGGATCTCCGATCTAATCTCACATTCTGCTTCCATCTAAATTTTGTCCCTATCTCCAGCCTGCTTGGCCAGAATTAACAGATGGTTCCAAGGTAAACTCGGGCCCCTTCTCCCCTCTCCGGTTTCACATTTTTTCTCTTTGTTTCTTCCTCAGAGGGGTTTCCTCCCATTCCTGCCAGCTCAGCTGCACTGTACAAACATGTTTTGAAGAGCTTCCCAGAATCTTAGGGATTTTTGATTTGGCAGATGTCTCCAGAATCTAGTCTGCCATGTTGCTGGAAACATGGCACTCACTTTTCTCTCTTCGTTTCCCAGTAGTCTACCAGAGACCTTTGCTCATTGTGTTTCCTCTTTCTGGGTTGATCTTCTTCATTTTCTCTACTTGCTAAATCCTGCTGTGGTAGGCAGAACTCTTAGATGGTTCCCCAAGTTCCTGAATGCTTTCTCCTGGTTATTCAACCAAACACTAACTTATGTGTTGTTGTGAAGAGGTTTTGGAGATGTAATTGACATCCCAAATCAGCTGATCTTAAAATAAGGATGATACCTGGGTGGATCTGACTTAATCATATGAAGTTTTTAAAAGCAGAGACTTTTTTCTGATTGGTAGCAGAAGAGAATGTCACGTAGCTGTGCTCTGGCTGGCCTGGAAGAAAACAAACAACCATGCTGTGAACTTTCCATGGGACCACTTGGCAGGGAGCTGTGAGCAGCCGTAGGAGCTGAGGGTGGTCTGTAGCTGACAGCTTGTAAACAAAATGAGGACCTCAATCCTGTAACTGCAAACAGATAAATTCTGCCAAAACCAGTGAGCTTAAGCCAGGACCCTGAGCCCACAAGAGAACTGCAGTCCTGGCAAAAACCTTGATTTCAGTCATGTGAGACCCTGAGTAGAGGATAACAGTCACACTGTACCTGGATTTAAACTGTGAGATAATAAATTTGGGTTGTTTTAGTCTGCTAAATTTGTAGTAATTTGTTACCCAGCAATAGAAAAGTAATATACCTACCAATACAGCTATGTTATCCTTCAAAGCTAAATTCAGGTTTTGTCCCTCCAAGAGGTGTCCTTGAGCTCTGAGGGAGTTGTAGCTGGGACCCCCTTGATGTTCCATGGCTCTCTCAATAGTCCTTCTCTTATATCTTGCCGTCTTTAGTTTTTCATTTGTTTTCCATGGTTCAGTTGGACCAATCGGTCCTGTAGGGCAAGGAGCAAGTCTTTAGCGGTTTCTGGAGTCTGATGGCTTGGGTTCAAATCCTGGCCTTGCTACTTCTTACCATGTGACCTTCGGCATGTATTTCACTTCCCTACACTTCTCCAAGCCTTAACCTCTTCAGGTAAGATATGGGAATAAGGAGACCTTACCTCAAAGGGGTGTTGTGAAGATAAAATGAAATGATGTCTATAAAGCACTTAGTATAATATCTGGCACATAACAGACACTGGGCAAATGTTCATGCAATGAATATGAGGGTCTGAACTTATCAATACATGTCCCCCAACTTCCAGAAAGACTCAGTCCATACAGCACTGTTCCCTCAATCTGAGCTGCCAGCTGCCAACAGACAGCCTCCACCCACTCCCACCCCCCGGGTGTTTTTGTAACATCTCTTTCCCTCCTTTGTTTTACTCCTGCTTTCTCCCTGGATTGCTCTCAGGAAACATTCCTAGAAAAACCTCAAGGGACTGACTTCCTTTGTGCTCTAGGGCAGCCGAGTTTGCATTCTGCCTGCTGCAGCTGGGCTCCAGCCCCTGGGGACTGAGGGAGGGACAGCATCGCAGGAGGATGAGGGCCGGAGGTGAACAGAAGGTGAAGCCCACCAGGAGAAAAATGCAAAGACAATGCTGGGGCCAGAAACCCTGCAACTAGATGGTGGTAGAGGGTGAGGGATTCCTGACCCCCACCTCACACATATCCTCAGTCTTGGCTGCTACAACTTCCCTCCCTCCTTTGCTCCCAGCCACCTACATAATGGTCGCACCAGCATCACCCTAACAGCTTCGAAGGTGCCAGGCCCCAGGGAAGACACAGTTTCTGTCTTAGTGTCAGATGAGAGCCACTTGGCAGGCGAAAGGATACAGGCCATCTGGAGAGGCTTCTGAGACCTCTATGATTTAAATCAATGAAACTCTTCGTTTTTATTTATTGTAAAAAAACATTATAACAACATGAAAGGACATTTCTTACAAAGGAAAAAGGATTACTCATGATCCCACCACCCTAACACTGTGGTTGATTTTTTTCCCCCAAGTTCTCTTCCAGCTTTTGGCCACATGAAAGAAGTTTGCATGCAATACAGTTTGTATCCTCTTTCTCATTTTCACTTAATATAATATCTTAAGCCTTTTCCAGTGTTGGCATAATCTTCACATTCATCTTTCTTTTTAACTGCAAATGTTCCAGCCAATCTGACTGAAGCGTAATTAATGATTATTACTTGGGGGTTCTTGTTCACCTCCTTGTATCTTGGAAGGTTGGATTTTGGCAAAGCTATCAATGAAAGGAAGTTTGTTTTCCCACCCATCTGCATTGCCTTTCTTCCCTCCTAGCAATATTAGCTCAAGGGTTCTCTGAGCACATCCTTATCCCAACCTGCTCTCTAAGCTGATGCCCCCATTCAGTGGACTATTAAATAAAGAATAATAAAGTTCTCTTTCTTCCTGAAGATAAAAGCAATACATGCTCATGTTGTCCAATTTGAGAAATACACAAAGGCAAAAGAAAATAAAAATCGGCCTTTACCTTGCTATTTGGATCAGACACCACTGTCTCTTACTGCTTTCAAAAGTGTTCTTGATGCTTTCGGTCCCACTTGTCTGTGCTAGGTCCCTCTTCTCCGAGATCCTGCTCTACCCTCCAACTTCACTTCAGAAGCTAGTTTGTGTTGTAATGATAATGGCTGAAGGAGTAAACCCTAGAAAGCATATTATCCTGAGGCCTTAGGCACCTGTTTAGGTAAAAATATGCACAAACCAGGATATAACACATTAGTTGGGGCTCTGAGGTTGGCTAGTTTAACCCACAATAGAATTCATTGGCTCATAAAACTGGAATGTATAGAGGTAAGATGGGCTGCAGGGCTGATTTGATCTTGAGGCTCAAAGATATCACAAAGGAAATGGTTTCTTTCTAACTTCTCTGTTTCTCACAGCGTTACTCACTTCCTAAGGCAAGCTTCTCTTATATCTTAAAATGGCTGCCTCATCAGCAGCTTCAGAGGCTGCTTATTGCTTAGCTCCTGTCCAGCAGGAAATAAGAGCATCTCTCTCCCACCATCCAATAAATTTGTGAGATTTCCTCTCATTGAAACAGTCCAGTTCTTATGGCTACGCATGAACCAATCCTAGTGGCAAGGAGGGTGGGATGACTGTGCGTGGCTTAGACCAGCAGGTCTTAAACTCTGGTCTCAGGAACTTACAGCACCCCTAAAAATGACTGAAGATCCCAAAGAATCTTTTAAATGAAGGTTTTATCTATTGATATTTGCCAAATTAGAAATTAAATTCATTAAAAATAATAAAATTATTCATAAAAATAATAAAATTACATGTTAACAAATGTTAATTAAAAAAGCAACACTTTGTACTAAATGACTTCACTCATTTGTGGAGTATAACACCAAAGCAAAACTGAAGGAACAAAACAGCAGCAGACTCACAGACTCCAAGAAGGAACTAGTGGTTACCAAAGGGGAGGGAGGGAGAAAGGGATTAAGGGGCACTGTAATTTGCAATGACAATATAGGTAGGTCACAGGGAAGGCAGTACAGCATGAAGGAGACAAGTAATGACTCTATAGCATCTTACTATGCTGATGGACAGTGACTGCAATTGGGGGGAGGTGAGGACTTGATAATATGGATGAATGTTCAAACCACAATGTTGTTCATGTGAAACCTTCATAAGGCTGTATATCAATGATATAATAATAAAATAATAATAATAATAATAAAACACCACTTTAACAATAATAAAAAAATACCACTGTTTTCCAAAACAAAAAGGTAAGACAAATGGCTTTAAAAAATATATTTCCAAGACTCTGTAAGTTTAGCTTAATACTAAACAGCTGGATATTCATATCTGCTTCTGCTTTCAATCTGTTGCTATTGTTTTGGTTCTAGTAAATGAAGAAAATCTGCTTCACATCAATATGTAATTGGAAAAGGGAAGAGTATTTTAATAGCTTTTTAAGATAATTGTGGATATCCCTCTTTCATACTATACTAAAACTGTACAAGAGGTAATTTCTTAAAGGTTTTTTTTCAGTGTGAAATGTGACCTGTTATCTATGAACTTTTCATGCTGCTAAGTTAAAATCCACTGATTGCCTTGCATTTAAAATGAATTTCTTTCCCATATATGAGCTTGTAACATCATGCATTAGCCATTTGGAAAACATTGACTCACTAAATAAATGCAGGTTTTCCCACCGTGGACACATTACACATTATCTGATATCTAAAAATCACATGCATTAATATCGCCATTGCTCTCATCAGAAGAGTCCTTAAATGTTGAGAAGTTGCCTCATGGTGATCCAAGTTTCCTAAAATTCTAGATTTCTTTTGAAAGCTGGAATTTTTTCATCATTGGCAACAAATAGTTTTCCTTGAAAAGACAGGCTCGCTTAGTTCATTTTCAAGAAAATGTCTACCAAATATCCAAGTTAAAATAATCATGATTTGTCAGTAGTTTTTGCAAGTAAAAATGGTGTTCCATGAAAGAACAAAACTAAAAAACCAGCTAGTACAGCTTGCAATTCAAATGATTGCACAAATGCTTTTCCTTAGACAACCATCATACTTCAGTCTGCAGCAAAAGTATTTTATGTGCAGTTTCCATTTTATCATATAAAATACTAAAAAGGTCCCTACTCAAGGGTTGAGATTTTAATAAATTTAGTAATTTTTACTGCTCCATCAAGAACATTCTTAAGTGAAATTGCCCTCTTTTTTTCAACCATGACTGTGGTGATGAAGAATATTCATAGTACCGTTTGGCGCCACTACCTTGATTTGTGAAGGCACCAGCAATTTTGCACACCTTTGATTTTGCACCATCACTGAGAAAGATAAATAATGTCTTAGATTATTATGAAATAATTTGACTTCAAAGATTCCCTGAAAGGTCCTCAGGGATCTCCCAGGGGTCCATGGACCATACTTTGAGAAACACTGACTTAGACCAATTGGAGCCCACTCATGGAGCTATGGGGCAAACTCACCTAAAACATATGCTGTGTCACAGAGCGGGAGGGTGGGATGAATGCTAGAGGCAAGGCAACCACAGCGCCTGCTATCAGAATGACCAAAGTAATGAATTTATGGAACTAAAGAATTACAAAACCATTGTTGTTGTTCTGAATTTACAAATAGTCCAACAGCTTTGTTCTCAGGGTCCAGCACTTTAATGAGAATAGCCACTGACGAGGAGATTTCAGATAAGGCCTTGAGATCTAGTGGGTGATCCTAATCGACTGTTTGGGGATCTCTGTCTCATTCCAGAGCACTAGCTAAGGATGGCCGTGCTAGTGAAAAGGATGCTTTAAGATGGCTCTTTTCTTGTTACACAAGTGGGTCGGCCTCTCCTCCCACCAGTGTAATGGGGTGAATAAGATACAGGGTAAGCTATCCAGGGTAAGGTGAACGGGTGCAGGGTAAGTCTAACAGCTAGGCTTGGGTACCTTCACGCTCCCTTTCTTCCTCATCCCCACCTCACACCACTCTTACAAGCCAGGGTACTGCTGAACCCCATGCCAGCCACAATGCTTTCAGGGCCTCACTTTGTGGACGAGGAATCTCTGGGAGAGAAGGGGAAGAGCAGCTGAGGCAAAGAGAGGTAAAGATTGTCTGATCAAACAGGCAGGCCTCAGGCTTGTCTTCAAAAGAGAAGCGGTGACGTGCTCAGCATTCTCCTTACAGCTGTCACTGACCCAGGCGGCTGCTCTTTCTGACCAGCCTTGGCCAATCTCCCAGTAACAAACAGCTTTTCCTCCAATATTTTCAAAAATGTTCCAGTGTCCTCACCTTAGAATCAGCCAGAAACATTTACATGGCAAAATCCCTTCCCAAGGTGTGAAAGCTGAATCCTTCCACCCTTTCCAAGTTTTCCCTCCTGATCTTTGTTATCCGGGACCCCTATCTCCACTGGGAAAGAACACAGGCATCTCCAAACCTTGTGCAAACTGGTACAAAAAAAGAATGAGGAGACTCAGGGTTTATGCAAATACATTTGGCTGTGTCTAGGATCTTCCTTTTTAAACCAGAACTGTTATCACAGGCACATGACCGCAATGCTCTGTTTCCCTTTGCTGAAAGCACCAACTTCACGCACTAAAGAGTTGACAAGTCCTAAGGCACAGAAATGTTGCAGGTGTATTATACACGCTCAACTGTGTTAAAGAAATAACATATCAGTGCTTTGAACTCTTGATTCATGAATTTTGGGATTCACTAATATTTATGCCTTAAAAATTTGTATATTGTGTGACATTTCCTCTTCAGACTCAAAGGGGTCTCCGGAGGTATGAAATGCACGCTCCAAGCGTAGGTTCTAATTCTTGCTCCAGCACTAAATACTTCAATGATTTAGGATAATTACTTATGCTCTCTGGTCTCAATTACCCATCTGTGAAACTAGTGGATAACAGCACTATCCCTTTTTTACGGACACAGGGAACAACACAAAGCTGTTCTGCAAGTCCCCGACTATGCCCACGCTGCCCTTGTGCTGGTCTCCAGGGCCTCGGGAACTTCGAAACAGCGTGGGCCTGGGGATTATGCTGTCAAGTAAAGCACGTGACTAACTTAAAGCACCTTCATTCACCAGCTCTGCATCTGAGTCCTCCGCGCAGCAAAAGCCTATAACCAATCTAAATACACCTTTTGTTCCCTCCATCATCTCACTGCGCACAGAGTACGAGACAGCGGTGACACCTGGGGCCCCAGCCGGCCCATAACCCCCGATGCGTCCAGCTGTGGGAGCCCGGATCCCCCAACCACGCTGGGTGGAGGGGTTGCGCGTCCTGGGGGCGGGGCCTCCGTGGGGACCC
The DNA here is from genome assembly GCA_032199065.1 of Smutsia gigantea. Taxonomy (NCBI): domain Eukaryota; kingdom Metazoa; phylum Chordata; class Mammalia; order Pholidota; family Manidae; genus Smutsia; species Smutsia gigantea. The sequence continues at coordinate 63,563 of JAVSCE010002085.1, forward strand.
CCCCCTCTCGCGCTCCTATTGGCCTCCTCTGTCCTCGTGATCCCAATCCCCGCCCCCACGCCCCTCCTCCGCATCCGCGCGGGGAGCGGACGGTCCCGTACTGAATGGGTGCGAGCGCGGCGCCGGGGACAGGCAGGGGCGCGGGGCCGGGGACTGGCGACGGGCCGGCGCCCCCTCCCTAGTATGCGGATGAAGGCGGCAGGCGGCGCGGAGCGGCGTACCCTGCAGCCGCGACCCGAAGCTGCGGCGGCGGCACCTGCCGGCCGAGGTACGTGGCGCAGCCCCCCTTCTCGGCGTAGCGGGGCCCGCGGGCTGGGGGCTGCGGCGGCGAATCGACCCTGTTTGGTTGGGCCCGGCGGCTCCGCCCCAGGCCCCGCGGGCAGCGGCCAGGGCACTGTGCCCCGGGACGCGCCTCGCTGGGGCGCAGGCTGAGTCGTGTGGCTCCCGGCCGCGTGGACCCGGCTGGGGGCGCCGCGGCCCGCGCAAGTGTGGACGCGGTGAAGGCGCAGGAGTGAACAGCCGGGAAGGTGGATGTCGGGTCCAGCCGCAGCAGCCCTTTTCCCCCCATCTTTCCGCAGCGGCTCAGGGTTTAATTCATTGCTGGAAGCTTCGGAGCCAGCAGAGCCGAGTTAACTCATTTTCCAGGGTCAGGGTTGGGGGACCCTCTGCAGGATAACTAGCAGCTCCTGAAACTGCCCTTTGCATCTATCCGGAAGGCGTGATGTGTGGTATCTGCAAGTAGAAATTCGCCAGTGACCTTCCCTGCCCGCTCTCTGCGGCCAGCCCTGCGGAAGAGACACGTTTTGGTGACCCTTTGATTTCCTCTGAATTGTAAGCAGTGACTTGACGTAGGCATGCATTCATTATGCGCCTTAGGAGTGTAATTAGCGCAAGGTTTCCTGAGAGCATCTCCAAAGAGTTGGAGGAATAGGGAGAGCCAGGGTCCTGCCGCTCCCCAACACCCGCTGGGTGACCTTGGCTGACACGGATCCCCTGTGGGCTTGGTCTGGTCTGAACTGGGAGGCTTGACCTGCTGATGGCCAAGATCCCTTCCAAGCCCCTGCTTCCCTGGTTCTGACTGCAGAATGTATTGAGGAGTGAAGAGCGGCCTTTAGAATCACTGACTTGAAAAACAAATTTTATGTCCTCATGTCTTAATTCACCTATGGCCTTTACTTAATTATTTGTTGTTGGTTTAAAAAGGAAAATGGTTTTATGTGGTGAGCTTCATCTAGCGCCCTTGGGTTGCTTGCTCCTCATGACAAGCAGGGTGTTGGCATCGGGTTTACAAAGAGGAAGGAGACTTATCTTCTGTCCTCTGGTGTTTAGCTAAGCCCTCCTCTTGGTTTATGACTGCTAATCCTCTTCCATGAAAGCATGCATGTCCTAAAACTTTGGAAGAGAACTCCCATGTCTGTTGAGTGAAAAGGCCCAGACTCAGAGCATCAGCACGGGATTGTGTAATCCTGAAAGCTTGACAGCTCGGAGGAATGTCTTATGCTCCTGGTTGTAGAGCCAGGGGTCACCTAAATTCCAGCCAGTGCTTGGACAAGGAAGGACCGACATGAGCTGTGAGAGCACCGTAACCAGAATGTCATGAGTCTTTTTACCTCTCTATCAATTGTATGAGTGCCGCTGTTTCTGTAAGATGACGTGACCCTTGGTTATGATTAGTAGCCGTTTCTTCCTCTAGGCAAGAAAAGAAATGGGTGAGCTGGGAAGGCATGAAGGTGTTTATGGGAGAGGGAGGAAGTGTGCTGACAGGCATAAATTCTAAAAACTCGTATTTATGACTACTTATTTTGAAAATGCTTATAATTTTGGCAAAACTCTCAAACTGTCCCATATTATCAAAGTAGATTGATATAATTTGAAGGATACATTCATGGCAGAATAAGAGTAAACCCTTTGTTCTTTGATTTGGCCCCTCTAGTTCTTGCCTGCTTTCCTTGCTGGGCTAGTTGGCAGCAGAGAGGGGAGTTTATCTAGCAGGGCTTTTAGGACGTGATTAGACGAAAGAGGTTCCGGGGTCTTCTGTGGGAATCCATCCAGGTGCTTGGGGGCAGACGTTCCTGGGAGAAGGGGTGAGGCTCACCTATACCCTTCTAGCACCCTAGGAGGTGTTTAACTCAGGCTGCATTGGAGAGGGGGTTGAGATTGCTCCAGAGGGCATGTTCTGTGTTTTTAGTCTAGTTGGGAAGCCTTGGCAGGAATAAAACAACTGGGAATATACACACATTAATGATAGTACCAAATTCCAAGCTGCTGAAGAAGGAAAGCCAGGGTTGGAGCCTTCTGAGTGGCATAAGTTAGCAAAGGCATCCAGAGGGGGCTGAATCACGGGCCTCTTGTGGGAGGAAGCCATAAATATGGATGGTGACACTCGGGCTTTCCAGAGACAGAGACCCAGTTTATATGCATGTGCAGAGAGGGAGTGCGAAAGAGTGTACAGGAGCCAGGGAGAACTGAGGGTGAGAGGTGCAAAGGCAGTACCAGCCTTGTCTTACCTGGAGAGTTTTTTCTTTGTATATAGTGTAGCATGCATACTAGAGAAGTATGTGTATGGTTCTAAGTGTACCGTTCAACATGCATTCCAAACTGAACACATGCACGCACCTGGCACTCAGAGGAGGGTGCTCCCCGTACTCCCTTCGTCACTACCTCCTTGAGGAGAACCCCCACCTAGAGGATCACTTCCTGAGCTTGCATCAGTAGACTCCTACTCCTACAGTGCCCATCTTCTCTCTTTATGAGTTAGGTTTTTAAGATTGACTCACACTGCTGCCTGGCCTTGTATGTGTCCCCTCTCAGTGCTGATTTGGCCATTGGGTGAGTCCTGTACCACAGTTTTATTCGTGAACTATTGATGGACATTTGGGCAGTTCCCAGCATTTGGCTGTTACAAGTAATGCTGCCCAGGCTGTTCACATACCTGTCTTGGGTATACGTTTCTTATGGAGGTTTACTTAGGGGTATGATTGTTGGGTCCTGGGTGTATGTATGTATTCAGCTTTGGGAGCTAAGGCCAACCTGTTTGATTCCAGTTCTGGAATAACTGCATTGATAGTTCCCACTACGAGCTGATGAGTGTGACATCAGCTTTTCACCAAGGAGACAGAGTCAGGAGTCGTGTCAAGAGTCATGATCAGTTTTTACCTGTGCCTCATATGTTTTTGGCAAGTGCAGTTACCTCCAGGCCCCAGTCTCCCCTGGGTCAGGTAACAGGTTAGGCTGAGCTGTGGAGAGCCCTTTAACTACTCCAAGAGCCTCAGCAGTCAGAGGAGAGTTTCTTCGGCCTAACTGCTGCTTCACTTTATCTCAGCTCCCAGCCTTCTTGCTATACACACTCTTGGGAACCTCTCCTCCTTTGGCTTATGTAACATTGTACTCTCTATACTTTAATTCTACTTTTCTGACCTGCCTTACCTGTACTTCTGAATTTCTACTAAGAATTCCTTAAGAATGAGGAAAATTCCATTTCTTATTTGGTCTTTGAAGCCATATAAGACTTTTATTTTCTCCTCTCACAATGTAGAAATACCCAAGATTAAGTTACTCAATGGTTTACCAACTCCTACACCATTCCCCCATTCCCTTCAAATGTTTAATATCTGGAATCATAATAGTTAAGTATTGCATGATATGATTTGATTAATTCAAAGAGAAAAATTGACAAAAATAACAAATCAAGTAAAAAGGTCAACTTTGATGGAATTGTAGTTTGGTCTTTTGAACGTTAGGGCTGTTTTTGAGACTAGGTGCATTTCCGTAATTAAAGGCTTACTGGTATTGAGTTCAGAGCAGGAACAGTTTTTCTGTTACACATAGAGTTCTTTCTTCCCTTGCCTCCTCTCCTCAGCTTCTGCTTTTTCATCCTCTTCTGTCTTATTCTTCACCTCCTTTCTGCTTTTCACAAACATCTTGTTCCCCTTTCCTATCTCAACTCCAGCAGCAAGAAAAGACAGAGAGTGGTACGTTAACAGGGCCACCAATTCTGTCCTCTCCTTGCTTGTCATTTTCTGCAATCAAATCCTTAGGCATCCAGGACTTGGTAGCCGGTGCAGGCCTCTTGTCTATCCTTCCCTTAGACTAGCGCTGTCCAGTGGAAATATAACCCAAGCTGCACATACAATTTAAAATTTCCTGGAAGCCACATTTAAAAAATGAAAAAGAAACAAGTGGATCAAAGCTTCAATTTCCCAGGACGATAAAACTTCTAAATTCTTATGCACCCAATAACACAGCTTCAAATTATATAAAGTAAAAAGTGACAGAGTGACAAAAAGTTGACAAGTCTGCCCTCACAGTGAGAGATTTTAGCATACCTCTTCCAGTAACTGATAGAACAAGCTGATTAAAAACCAGTAAGGGATTATTTCAACAAACAACACAATTAATAAGCTTGATCAAAACCATTATATAAAAAACATAGTCCCAACAAGTGAAGATGATACTTTTACAAAAGCTATAACCAGGTCATGAAGTAAGTCCTAACATATTTCAAATAATCAGTATCATACAGACCAAGTTCTCTGAATAAAATGCAGCTAAATTATGTATCGATTTTAAAAGATCATTTGAAATTTTTGAAAATTAGAAATAGAAAATATTTAGATTTGAAACATAAAGAAGTAATAGAAATGAAATACATATCATGACTTGCAGGATGAATTATACACTTTAAAAAAACCTTGTGGGATGCAACTAAATCAGTATGTTGGGGGAAATGTACAGTCTTAATCGCTCATGTTAGCAAAAAAAAAAAGGCAAAAATTAATGAACTAAGTAGCTAAATTAAGAAGTTAGGAACAATGTGGCCATTAAAACAGATCCAATGAATTTGAAGGAAAGAAACTTTTGAAAACAGGTGAAATTAATAATTTTAAATAATTTAGTTAACAGAGTAGGCCCACTATATTATGAGATCAGTATAAAAATTGTTAATGAGCTATTTTACATTCTAAATCTTCAAAGCCTGGTGTGTATCTGCATATCTTACACTACTATATGGCACATCTCAATTTCATCTGGCCACATTTGAAGTATTCAACAGCCACATGTGGCTAGTGGCACCAGTACTGAACAGCACACCTCTGGATCTCACCTATAAAAATTAAGCTGGTTTGTCTTGATAGAGTCACAGTCAGGGCTAACAGTGGTAGGGTTCAGTTATCTGCCAAGCCAATGTGAGAGCATGGCAGCCTAGCGGTGTTTGGTGGCTGGCTCTTTGTAAACAGGTTGCTACTAATCTCCACCCCCCTCCGCCTGCACCCTGTGAACCCACATGCAACAAAACAGATGGGACAGAAAAAAAGATAAATGCAACACAGACTCACTTTATCACCACCAGTTCTAGATGGTTTATGTATATCAGCTCATTTAATTTTCACAAAAGCTATATGAGTTTGGTACCTTTGTTATCCTCACTTTATAAAGAGACTGAGGCTCAGAGAGGCTAAGAAACTAAGAATCCCTAAGGGCCAGAGAGGGCCAGGGCTCAGACTCAGGCAGTCTGGCCTGGATTGGTGGATGGGTTAGATGCGTCTCTGTCTCTGGGTGCATGTGGACCCACCTCTGAGAGCGGCTCCTGGGGATGTCCTAGAAAGGATGATCCGAGGCGGCTGAGAGGGCTGTTCCTGGCCTGGGCTGGTGCATTCCCAGGTACACCATCTTCTTGCTCTTGTGTCTCCACATCAGCCCAGAGCAAGGGGCCTGCCCTGTCTCCAGTCCAGCCTCAAGAGAGGTTCCTCCAAAACTCAGTTCCAGTTTAAACACCCCCAGTTGCTCCTTTTATCTCAGGATAAAATTCCAACCTGCCATGGCATGCAGGGCCTGCTTCCTTTTCCAGCCTCTCCGGTACGTTGTTCCCTCCTGGGCTCCCCTACAGCCATCCCACTCAGGGCTTTTCCCGGGAGCCTGCTGCCCCTACCCAGGCAGCGCCTGCCTCCCACCCCACACTGAGTCCTACTCACTGCTTCCTGGGGAGGCCGTTTCTGAGCCCCCTGCCAGACATATACATACACACATACATACATACCCAATCTAAAATGTTATCTAACACTTTCTTAGTGTCCAATGTAGAGTGAGTAAGAAAGAAAACCATGAAAATAATTACTTTGGGGAAAGATCTACTTGTCTGCTTGCTAAAATGAGATCATGAGAGCTTTTTGAAGAGAAATATCCGTGTTGCTTATTGCTATATCCCCAGGCGGTACTCCATGCTTGATTAAAAACCAGTTATATGAATGACAGTATGCCTATTTGGGAGCCTGCCGAAATGCTGGTTTCCCAAATATTTGGAGCAAATAGTAAAAGGGTTGTGTGATTGGAGTATAAAAGGAAATGGTATGTTTTAGCCATGCCTCTCACAGACCTAAATACATGTTGACTTTAGGAATTCAAATGTGTTTAAATTGTTCTGAGCTTAAAGTGGCCCAAACAAACTTGCCATTGTCTCCTGTAAGATGCCATCCTCTGCTTCAGTCTCTGAACTGCCAGGACCTGTCAAACTCCAGGTTGTTCCCAGTCACCGTCCCTTCTGGTCCTTTTCTAGGGTCATTATCACCTTCTGATTTGGAGTTAATATGACTAGTCTGGTTCTTCTGTTCCTATGGGGAAACTAGGATTATTGAATACCAGATTATTGCATAAACTGCCTAACGAATCCTTCACCTTCCCTTCCAAATCCATTAGCCAGCTGCCCCCTGAGGAATACTGCTAAAGTTCTTTTTGGTGATGTCACTTCATAATCCCAAGACTTAAGAACTCAGACCTGTACCCTTTCTTTTTGAGAGTAGGATTTTGGCTGTTTTAGAATTTGCACCCACACTTACCCGTCATCCCATACCCTGTGTTCCCCATTATAGTCAAGTTTGGGGGAAGATCCTGTGTTGGAGCCTGTTTATATCGGGGCCCAGTGTTGCTTTTGGTAACTGCTAACGCTACTGGCTTTCGCTTTCTCTTGTTAAGTGTTATTTATTCAGTGTATCTACCTGTATTTCCTTTAGAGTAAGAGAGTAATCTCCGATGAAAAAGGTAGCTTCTAGATATTGCTTGATTTGTGGCTTTCATGGGGGTGCCGCAGACTTGTTCTCTTGTGGCCTATTCTGCATGTATGATTTGCTGGCAGGGGGGCCCACCACCGGAGAGCTATTACCCAAGGTGTTCTGTGGGAGCTCAGAGGGACCCAAAGAGGAGGGGCATTTCTGTGAGCAGCTTCCTCGCTTTACCCCACCTCTGTCATTAAATCATCTCAGAGGATGGTGGAGCGGGGACAGCATGTGGAGCCTTCTCACGTGCTCTTTTTTTTTTTACCATTAGCACCCGGAATTTGTTAGGCAGGTCAGATCTTGGCTGGCTGGGGGCTCTCAGAAGAGCCCCCAGCCAGCTCAGTCACCAGGCCCTGTGGCATCTTCTTCCTCCATATCTCTTTGTCATCCCGCTTCTCGACGTCCTTCCTCTGACTCCGCTCCCCCGTCTCCTGAGGCTGCAGTGATCAGTGGCCCCTTGAGCACCCTCGCCCTTGGCTCCCTTCGAACCACTATGAGCTCACCACCCTCCTGCTTAAGAAGCATTTAGGGCTGCCCAGCGCCTCCTCCTTTGGGGCCAGGTTGGAGGGCCTGATTCCTTCTGAGCTGCAACTTCTGCCAGTCTCCCCCAGGACCCCTGTGATGTGACCTGAGCACCTCCTCGGCATGTCCTTCCTTCTATTTGGAATGCCTTTTCCTCTCTTCTTTCTGTCTCTGAAGGCTTGTCTGTCCTTCATCCATGTACATATTATCTCCTCAGGGAAGCCTCCCTGATTTCCTCTGGTGGAGCTAGCGGTCCCTTGCCTGGGGCTCTCCAGGCAGTCTCCATCATAATGTTAGTCGGTATTTTGGGTGTTTAGATGTTATCGATTTCCCTGGCGGGATTATTCATTTAAAGAGGACAGGGGCTATGTCTTATATATCTTTATATTCTCAGTGCCTGTGTATGAAAGATGCTTATTAAAGAATTTTATAAAAGGATTATTAAGGGAATAAAACAAATTACACAACAATACAGACCAACCCTTCTCAAGTAGTGCCCTAATAGTCTAAGGCAACCATTCTATATTATGCATTAACTTCTGTTTCTAATTCCAGACCATCCTTGGGAGAATTAAGAAAATGGGCCCTCAAATCCTTTTCTGTAGGGCTCAGTTCTCCAACGGAACCCAGCTTGAAGAAGGCTGGCATAGACAGTGTGATACCAATCTTGGTAAAATACACACATGCAAAGAGAAAAGACTGATCATAGAATGTGGGCCAAAATGTTACCAGTGGGTGTCACTGGGTTGCAGTATAACAGCTGGTATGTGATTTCAAGATGATGTTCTTTCTGCTGTTACCTAATTTCTGAAGTGTATTACAATGCTGAATAACAGTGTTGTAAAAAATGTTTCTTGAGTAAGCGAAACTGGAGTTCCTAAACCTGGTCGTGCCTCAGTATAAGGTGATGGAGAGTTGGAGTTTTTATTTTTAAATATAGCTCCCTGCACCACGCCACCGCAGAGCAGGAGTCCCCTAGTTGCGCCCCTCAGCATTGTCCCTGGAGAGTCAGCCTCTAGCTGTCAGCTCTCTGAACCTGGGTGTCTCTTCTTTCTGCTCCTAGACACCTTGGGAATTATAGTTTCCAGCAGGCATCGCTCACCATAGGAGAAGCTAGCATACCCATGCATACTCCCAAAAGCAAATCTAGAGGCGTTTGATTTTTTTTCTTAAGAGCTGAGAGCGAACATAAGCCGTGGGGCTATTTGAATTCAGTCTGACAGAGGAGTTCCACATGCTAATACTTGCTCACAGCAGGCACTGCTTTCACCGGCCATAGTTTTTTTTTCCTGAAGTTTGACCTTGTTTGATCTCATACACAATTTTATCCTTATCTTGGCAAGAGTCCACCAATGGGTGCTAAAACAAGTGGATTTGATGAGGAACAGAATATTTACTTAGTCTCTAAGTGTCTTCCATCAAGTTACTTATTAATTACAAGGGAAAATTTTAACTTGACAACGGAAAAACCTGCATTACACCACTTGACCCACTTGATTGAATTTAACATCACCGGTTTGGGGACAGATCAACATCATGTGCTTCCTGAGAAAATGCATCATGAAGGGCACAGTATCATTTCTGTGAGATTCCTGCCAAAAGTGAATAACTTGAGTCTATTCATGAAGAATAGACAGACCTTGACTGAGGGCCATTCTGCAAAAATAATTGGCCTGTACTTTTTTAGAAATGCCAAGGCCATGAAAGATAAAGGAGTTTCTGATTATAGGAGTTCTGAAAGTTAAAGGGGATCCCAGTTCTGTTTCACATGAAAGAAGGCTGAAAGACATGAGGGCTGAGCGCGCCCCATGTGACGCTGGACTTATGGTTGTGGTTTGGCACATCAGGCCAATATTGGGACTATTAGAGAAATTTGTAGAACGTTTTTAGATTGGGTAATAGTATTATAGCAATGATAATTTCCTGATTTTTATCATTATACTATGGTTGTATAAGGGCATATCCTTGTTTTTAGGAAACACTAAATATTTAGGGGTAAATGTCATCATGTCTTCAGCTACTTTCCAGTGGTTAAAAAAGGTAGTACGCATATTATATAACAAAATGATGGAGAAAATGTGGTAGAATGATAAGAGTTGGGGAGTCTGGGTGAAGAGTCTCTGGGAATTCTTTGTACTATTCTTGCAATCTTCTGTAAGTTTGAGATTGTGTCAGTAACTAAAGGTTAACAACGTGGAAGCCTCTGGGCCACGGTGCTGCGGCGGTGAGTGGCAGAAGCGCCCGGGGGGCTCTCAGCATCTGCCCATTCCGTGGTCCTTACTGAAGTCATCTACAATGCTGGGTCCTCTTCAGTCGGAACTGGCTTTGCTGCTTCTGGCTTCAGGCGGGAAGAGCAATAATAGTGGGTTCCCCTGACGGGAAGGTGTCTTCCTGTGCTTGTTGCAGCTGCTCTTCCCACTGCTGTCCCAGAGGTCTTCCCTCCTGCGGGCTGCCCTCAGGTCGCTGGTCAGCCCGCTCTGTGCCACGCACCCACCTGGCTTAGACTGGCCCTACAGCTGTCCTGTGAAAGACGCTTCCCAGGCAGAGTGTAACTTCTAAAGTGTTTTTCAGTGCAGTTGAGAGTTCATGCCCCAGGTCAAAGTACTGCATGAGCTGCCTGAGCCCTTCCCAGCAAATAGGGCACAAGACTCTCAGTGCGTTTTACCCAGAGCCCAGGCTGAGCCAGTTAAAGAGACAGTCCTCTCTCCTGCCTTGACGGAACGTCAGACTATGTTTTGGGAGAAAGCCTGCATTTACTATGTTCTGTGTGAGGAGGGGGTCTTTTCCAGCCCCCACTTCATTTTATCCAGTTGAGGGCTACCTGCTGTGCTCTGGGTAGGGTCTCTCAGGGGTGTTTCTTGGATTCAGGCAGGTGGCTGGCTCTAAGCTGGGGCATGAGGTTGGTTTGTGAGTGGGTCTGCTTATCAGAATTTGCAGGGAGTTGTTCCTCCAACTCCCCCATCTCTGGAACAGAATATGATAGGGACAGTGTGAAGCTTCCTGTTCCTTCTGTTCCTCCTTTCCAGAATTTCCCATCCCCCAGCCCCTACTACCATTTTCTCTACTCCTGTGTCCCCCCATTTTTCCCCCTTGTATCTTCTAAAATTCATCTCCCTCTACTTATTCTAACTTCCTTTTTCTCTCTACTAAGTGGCCATAATGTGTCCATTGAATAAGCTGAGTTTTATGTTTCCTGTTCCTTTTTTGAAAAGTAGGTAAGTGAGACTCATAAAATTTTAGTGGAAGAAGGGGCAGTAGAAATGTTCTAACCCAACCCTGCTTTTTACATATTAGCAAACATCCTTAAAGAGGTGATTTGGCTGCAATCAAACAGCCAGTGGCAGAACAGTTGAGTATTTTAGCTCTTTCCTGTTCTCTTTAAAATAAAATGAAATAGATCCAGTTGCTTTTTTTTTCCATGGAGGTGGGTGGGACCCTCTTTTGATTTTGTTTCTCTTTCTTCTGCAACATACACACACAGTGATTCTTATTTGAGAAGGATTCCCATCCTTTTCATCGTGTGCCAGGCATGCTCTGGGCGCTTCAGAAATGCCCAGTGGTGTGTCTAGATGTGGAAGGACTCGTTCTTCATGTCTGCCCCTTGTGAGGGCTCTGCTGAGTTTGGGTGAGCTTTTTTGCAGGAACCCTGGTGCCGGCCAGTGATTACCGTCCATGCATTCATTCATCAGCTCTTTCCTTCAAAAAGGATCCGTTAGGTGCCATTCCCATGCTAGGCACCTTTTTAGGTTCTGAGGTTATAGCCGCGAGCACAATTGACAGTCTCTTATCTAGGAATCTTGCATTTTTGCTGGGAAAGCAGATTACATACAGGCAAGTATGTACAAGTAGTAGTGAGTGCTGTGAAGTAAAGTGAAGCAGAAAGTGAGAACGGGGCTGCAGGTGGGAACGCTGTTTTAGAAAGGGTGGCCAGGGAAGGCGACTATGAACAAAGAGCAGAATAAAGAAGGTGAGGGGAGAGCCCTGTGGAGCTGGAGCCCAGGGACCAGAAGCGGAGGCCCTGTGGGGGAGAGGAGGGCGAGGGGGCAGCAGGAGGCCGGCTCGGCTGAAGTGGGGTGAGGGTAGGAGAGTGTAGGGGAGCCGCAGGGACAGGGAGGGCTGCGGACGTAACCCTGCAAGAGTCATCTTTGTCACCTGAGTAGGATCTTGGGACCTGCCCTCTTGCATTGCAGGGCATGTTCTAGTTTGGAGAATGTTTATGTATTCCAAGGGCTCAGCATTAATGGCCTTAACCCTCTTAAACATGTTAAAAGCAGGCAGTTGGGTGACTCTGATGATGAAGTCTCAGCATTAGAGGAATAGTAGTTGATTAGAAGTTGATTCAAAAGCACACCCCAGAAGCATCGAAGCGCTTGCATCCTGGTTGGTGGGCAAATTCAGAGGATGTAGACTTCAGTCCCAGAGCAGACGCTTTTGTCTTTCGTTGCAGAAGGCAGGTCCTTACAACTTAATACAGTTCGTAGGAGAATCCGAAAATCTTCAGGCTAAAATCTGTTGCCAATTACAACTGTGAGAAGCGTGCTGGAGAGCAGGCCTACGAAGTTCCTCACCCACACAACTCAGGGGGACTTGCTTAAAGCGCACATTTGGTGTCCTCACCTGGGCCTACCAGGTGGGAGATTCTGGGAATGGGGTCTAGGCCTCTGTGTACCTTACAGCTTCCTCCTTCTTGTATGAGGTCAGCTTGGAAAAATCTCTGGCCAGGACAGTGGCGGAGGCATTAATCACTGAAATTGAATAAATGCCAGATTTCAGAAGGTGATTGGGTATGGTCTCCGCACCAGTGCTTTCAGCCAGCACTTCCTTGGTGTTTTTGGTATCATGGGTAAAATTTCACATTCCTAGAAGACAGGAGAGACACTGCCTACCCGATTGGAAATGGGAGGGTACCACGTAGTGAGGGTTTTCTGCGTTGTCGGTGGGAGCGGAAGGAGGTGATTGAAGGTGCTCAGTCTGAGTTGTATGGGTCCAGGGGTGAGTTGTGCGTCCCCTTCCCCACCCCCCCCTGCACACCTGTGAACTCTGCCTGGCAGGCTGGTGCTTTGGAATCGTGGCTGGTGTGTGCAGGCAGGCCTGTGGCTGTCCGTGGGCTCCTGTGTGGTTGTACAGGTGAGACACAACCACGTATCTTGATGAATGGTGATTTCTTAAGATCATACAACCCGAACCAACACAGAAAAAGATTAGATACTAAAGCTTCAGTTTCATCAAGTTAAAGCCCACACTCTTTGATTTCAGTTTCTGCATTAAGTTTAATTACCCTCAATACTTTAAAAATAAGGCAATGTTGGACTTTTAATTATACAATGACTTTATCCCCATGGGTAAAGTCGGGGGTGATTTTGCCCCCCCCCCAGGGAACATTTGGCAATGAGTGAAGATGTTTTTGGTTGAAGCAGCTGGCAGAGGGGGGAGAACCAGAGTTGATAGTGGCGTCTAGTGGGTGGAGGCCAGGGACGTTGCTAAACATTCTGCAATACACAAGGCAACCTCGTCCAACGAAGAAGTACCCAGACCAAAAGTCCATAGTGCCAAGGTGGAGAAGCCTGCAGTCGAGCAAGCAAATGCCTCTTATCCGTGTTGCACGTAAGGATTCTAAGTGAGCGTCCATGCAAAAAAAAAAAGAGTTCCACAGATAAAACTAGTTTGAAATTAGCTCCCTAGACTGTGCAAGGATGGCAGTCAGCTGGAGTGGATGATGGAGAACAAGGCTGACTTCTGGAATCAATAAGAGAGAAGTAACGTGTCTCTGAGAGCTCCGTGCGCCCCAGGTGAGGCCCCGGGCTGTACCCCTGAGTGTGTTAGCTAAACCATCGTCCCCTCTTCCTGAGCTCTCCCTCCCTGTTGCGTGGGGGCAGAGAAAGTTTAGAACTGTACCCACACCTGGCTCTTCCCAGCTTCTGGGCCCCTGCCTGCTGCATTTGTCCGGTGCCCACGGGTGGTGTTGGCACGGCAGCCGAGGGCGTCAGCTTTCACCACACACAGTCTGTCTGTCCCGGGGGCGGGCACCACACTCTGAACATCTCCCGCCGCAGCCCTCCCCATCTGCTGTAGATACATTCATTCCTGTTATCATTTCCTGGACCTGGGTTTCTAGAAAGTGGGGCACTCAATCCAGACTCAGTCATCACATCATCTTTGCATTTTCACAGAGCAGGTTGGTGGAGGAATCGATGAAATCAGCTTTTAAAAATCACCTTTTTTGGTGTATACAACACAGACACCCATATTACTTTTCTTGGTTAAAGCGATTAAAATGTATTTTGTTTTGGAACTAGTGTGTCGCATCCTTAAATCATTGAAAGTTCCGTGTTATAACACCCAGGCTTGAAATTGTCCCATCCAAGTTACAGGCTTTGGGTAATGTTTCCTTTTCTGATTTCCAGCAGCTCCACTTGCTGTGCTTCCTCTGGGCCTCCCCAGCCCTCAAGGTGGGCTTTCCCCAAGTTTAAGCAGGCTCTGTCTGCTCTTTGTTCCTCCCCTTGGGATTCTCCTCTCTTTGCAGCAGCCTTAAAAGTACCTTTACCCAAATAGCCCCAGGCCCTGATCTGGCTGTGGCAGACCCTACCATTGACTCTTACAGACTCCCACTCTCCTTTCTTGCGGACAGAACCCTGTTTTGCCTGGGGAAGCAGCCTCCCAGCTGGTAGAAAGTTCCTGGCAAACTGCAGTTGCGGGTAGCCGTGTGATGTTGTTCTGTCTAAAGGGCTATAAATGGAATGCTGCGAGGGGTTTCCAGGACGCTTTCCCTGTCCTGCTACAGGTGCCTCCCCTTCCTGTCCCTCTCATCCCTTTTCTCCTTCCTGCCTGGAATCCGGAGTGGAGGCCACATGCTAATGCCAGAGGAGCAGAGCTGGTAGGCATTGGGGACACCTATGTCATTGCAAGGCCTGTGTGCCAGCCCTGATCTTCTAGTCCCTGGACTTCCCATCCTGGGAGGAAAAGAAACGCCCACTGACTAAGAGCCATGATACCCAGATTTATGTTATGTGCTGCCAGGTGAACCCCCGACTGATCCTCCAGCTCCGATCCCTCCCGAGGGCTCCAAGCATGGGTTTTCAGCTGCCCGTGGATTTAGCCGCCTGAAAGCCCACAGGTGTTTGGGACTCGGCAAGGCCAAACGGAACTTACCGAACTTACCATCTCCTGTGACCTCTCTCTGCAAAGGGCTCCACTGTTCCCCGTCACTTGGGTTGTCTTTCCCCCCCCACCTGCTGGCCACATCTGATCTCCCTAAGCCTGTCAGTCTGCAGTGGGAAGCCCTCCTCCACCTGCCCCACCCCGCCTCCGCCTTTGCTGTGGCACAGGGTCTACACCTGGGAGCACTATGGCAGCTCCTCGCCAGCCCCCCAACAGGCCTGCCACCCCCTCCTCTGCTGTCCCTGCTGCTTCCCCAGGGATTTTCCTCCGTGTTTCATGCACCCTCCTGAATCCAGTCCTCAAGGGCTTCTCAGGGTCTCCCGTGACCTCCTGTGATCCTCCACACGTTGACCCTGCTGGCCTAATGGCCTGTCTTAGGTCAGGTTCCCTAGAAGCAGAGCCTGAAACAGGAGTTCAAGAACTTTTGGTTTACTGAGGGAGCTGCCAGGAGAAAGAGAGTGCAGGAGGACAGTGGGCATGGGAAGGAGCTGAGCAAAGCGTGGTCTCAGCTGATCCTCAGGGAGCTCTGAAGCGGGGACGTCCCGGGGTTGGCTAAGGTGTTGAGAAAGATCATCGTAGAGAAAGAGAAAGGTTGAACGCAAAGTAGTTGGCCAGGCAGATCACTGGGAAGGATTCCCACCAGTGATCTGGACGGAGGGTACATCATGTGCAAAGGCACTGAGGCAACAGTGTGGCACTTCCAAGGCTTTTAGCAGCACTTCTTTGCGGCCAGAGGGTGACAGACAGGTTTGTCCCCTGGAGTCATAGAGACACGAGCTGGGAGGCATTAAGCAGGTACACATTTTGAAAGATGGCTTTGGGAGGATAGAATTAAGACAGGGGGTCAAGGTAAGTGACTTCCACTAAGGGAAAAGCAGTGGGCATGGGAAGTTCAAAAAGGTGTGATTGAGAGGCCTGTGGATTGATTAGGGCAGGAAATGAAAGGTTGAGACCTGGGGTCGACCTGCAGGATTTCAGCTTGGACGACTGGGTGTATGGTACAGCTGCCAGACATCATGTGGAATCGTTTGAGGTGAACAAAGCAGGCGGATTGTTAGATAGACCATTAGATACACGAGTCTGAGCTTGGTGAGGGGTCTGCATAGAGAGGTGGACTTGAGGTCCTCTCCCTTGAGGAGGTGAGCAAAAGGCAAGTGGTGAACCAGAGCTAGACGCTGCTGAGGGTAGAGACCAGGACCTGCAGTGGTGAGATGTGCGTGCGGGAGTCTTAAGATCACAGAGGCCTTAAGGGAGGCGTGCTTCCAAAGCATTGCAGGCGTGGTGGACAGAGAGGGAGGGAAGACAGAGTGAGGCCCAAGCGGCTCTGATAGGGCGGAAACGAAAGCCTGTCCAGAAGTGAGGGCGATGGAGGGCAGCAGGCGCCTGAAGCCCTGTCAGATGGGTCGCGTGAAATAAGACTGAGCGCTGTACCATCCCTCCTGGGTAATAATATGGTGATACCAGCACTCATTAATAATGATAGTTACTATGATAATATTAGTGATATGGTGATACCAGCACTCATTGACAATGATAGTTACTATGATAATATTAGTGATATGGTGATACCAGCACTCATTGATAATGATAGTTACTATGATAATATTAGTGATATGGTGATACCAGCACTCATTGACAATGATAGTTACTATGATAATATTAGTGATATGGTGATACCAGCACTCATTGACAATGATAGTTACTATGATAATATTAGTGATATGGTGATACCAGCACTCATTGACAATGATAGTTACTATGATAATATTAGTGATATGGTGATACCAGCACTCATTGATAATGATAGTTACTATGATAATATTAGTGATATGGTGATACCAGCACTCATTGACAATGATAGTTACTATGATAATATTAGTGATATGGTGATACCAGCACTCATTGACAACGATAGTTACTATGATAATATTAGTGATATGGTGATACCAGCACTCATTGACAACGATAGTTACTATGATAATATTAGTGATATGGTGATACCAGCACTCATTGACAACGATAGTTACTATGATAATATTAGTGATATGGTGATACCAGCACTCATTGACAACGATAGTTACTATGATAATATTAGTGATATGGTGATACCAGCACTCATTGACAACGATAGTTACTATGATAATATTAGTGATATGGTGATACCAGCACTCATTGACAACGATAGTTACTATGATAATATTAGTGATATGGTGATACCAGCACTCATTGACAATGATAGTTACTATGATAATATTAGTGATATGGTGATACCAATGCTTACTATGTGCAACCACTTTTCCTCATATTAATCCTAAGAGGTAGGCTCTATTTTTATTCCCATTTTACAGATGAGGAAACTGAGCTATTAGAGTAACTTGCTCAAAGCGGCACAGCTGGTGGGTGGCGAGCTGAGCCTGGGGTCAGGCAGTGGGTGCTGTGCCCTCATCCTTCCTCTCCTGAGATCCTCTCTGGTGTGATTAGAGAAAAAACCAAACACGAGGTTGTTTTCCTGAGCATTTGCATGATTGTGTGAGTGTGTTACATGGCACTGGTGGTGAGAAGAGGAAGGAGGTCCGAGCCCCTCCTTTCCTTGCCTGATTTCCCTTTCCTGAAAGTGGCAGATGGGAATCGTCAGATGTACCAGTCAGTGCCCAGCAGGAAACCAGAAACCACGGAGATGCTTCAGGCGGGGAGGGCTGATCTCAAAGACGTTGGCAGGCCTGCAGATGCCCAAGGGAGAGAGAAGTAGCCAAAGATCCGGAAGCTGCCGTCACCCTGCGCTGAAGCCCATACTTGTCTCAAAGCTGCTGGAGGTGCCGCTCCTTGTGTCAAGTACAGCCCTGGGACACAGAGTGCCGGCCGCCACTGGAGTCGCAGGTGGTCACCTCCACTGCCTGCTCCTATTGCCGCCCCGGCAGAAGTTCCCCCAAACCCGGGGGACGGGAAAGTTGCTTCTTTCCTCTTGTCTTCCAGTCTCCTGCGAGGACGTCCCATAGTCATAGTTAAAAGAAAGCCAGCTGGCAAAAGTCTGGGACACCTAGTTTATAGGCGTGCAGCCTGAGTGTCAGAGAAGACCAGGAACAGAGGGGCAGAGCAGAGCTGAGGGCCACCGCGCTGTCCACGCACCAGCGCCCGTGGCAAGCAGAGGCGGAAATGGCGCTCTTCTAATCATACCACAGCTTTGCTCTCTGAAGGTCCATTTTAGGGTGAGCAGAGTGCCATGCTGATAAGAAGAACACAAGTTCACCTATGTACTGGTTATGGATAGCCTGATGGTTTGCGCCACTTGGATGATCATGCATTTAAGTAAACACGAGGTTGCGGTGTTTGAAAACCTTCCAGAGTCTAGTTCTAACTACTTATTTAAGAATTCAATAGATTCTTCAGCAAAGGTTTTAACCAGGTGAGGTCCTTGGCTCTGTTTTTTGCAGCTATTCAAATAGAGAGATACCTAGCTATGGAAATTCTTGTACTCTAGTGCTACACAGAATTGAAGTTGAGGGGGATAGATTGTTTACAGTAGGGAAAAAATTAACTACTTGAAAATCAGGTTATTTAAAAAAAATGTATTGACTTAGACTCACAGACTGCAAGAAGGGACTAGTGGTTACCAAAGGGGAGGGGTGGGGAGGGAGAAGGGGATTGAGGGGCATTATGAGTGGCACACGTGGTGTGGGGGGTCACAGGGAAGACCATGTAGCACAGAGAAAACAAGTAGTGACTGTGGCATCTTACTACGTTGATGGGCAGTGACTGAAATGGGGTGTGGGGGGGACTTGATAATATGGGTGAATGTAGTTACCACAAACCTTCCTAAGAGTATATATCAATGAAACCATAATAAAAAATGTATCGACTTTATTACAAATTAATAACATAGCCACAGTAAAAGGTGTGAAGAAAAAAATTAACAAGTAACTTTGTAGGTTATTTTTAATTGAAGTATATAGTTGATATACAATATTATATTGGTTTCAGGTATACAACAGTTATTTGACAATTATATACATTACAAAATGCTCACCACCATAAGTGTAGTTATCACCTGTCACCACATAAATTTATTACAGTGTTATTGACTATATTCCCTCTGCTGTACTTTTCATCCCTGTGGTTTATTTGTTTATAACTGGAAGTTTGTACCTCTCTATCCCCTTCACCTGTTTCACCATTGCCACCCACTCCCCAGCAAGCACCATTTTGTTCTCCTATTTGAGTCTGTTTCTGGTTTGTTTGGTTCATTTTGTTTTTTTTTTAATTCCACGATAAATGAAATGATATAGTATTTGTCTTTCTCTGACTTCACTTACCATAATACCCTCCACGTGCAACCATGTTATCAGAAATGACAAGATTCCATTCTTTTTCTTTTATGGCTGAGTAACATTCCATTGTGCGTATGTACCATGTCTTCTTTATCCACTCATCTGTTCATGGCCACTGAGGTTGCTTCCATCTCTTGGCTGTTGTAAATGATGCTGCAGTGAACATAGGCGTGCTATATCTCTTTGAATTAGTGTTTTTGTTTTCTTCTGGTGAATACCCAGAGTGGAATTAATGAATCATGATGTTTCTATTTGACTGCCAATTTAATAAAAGTTATCTTTCAAAGAAAATAGCACAACCCTAATGGGGGAAATGAAGTAATTAATGAGATATAACTTTTTCCCAGCTGAAAGACTACAGATAGTAAAGACATTTCTTAAGTGAATATATAAACTTGTCATAATAGCAATAGGTGACTTTATTAGTTGAAATGTAGACTTTGCTTTTAATTAGCAATTGCTTAGACAAGACAGAAGTTCATTTCTCCATTACATGACAGTCCAGAGTCAGGCAGTCCTGGGTGGATTGGCAGCTCCCTCCATGGGGTTGTTCAGGGACCCAGGTGCCTTCTCGCTTGTCGTTCCGCTACCCCTTGGGTGATGTGTTCTCCATGTGATCCAAAGTGGCTCGACAGGTGTCAGTATTTTAGCCAAAAGGAAGGGGATAAAGGAGAAAGGGGAGTATGCCAAGAATGCTCCCTGGAAGTTGTACACGTTGCTTCTGCTCCTATCCCACTGGTTAGAATTTAGTCATGAAGCCACATCTCACTCCAGGAAGTCTTAATTCTGGGAGGCCATGTGCCCCCACTAACAATCCAGGGTTTTGTAAGGTGGAAAGCTAATATGGGCAATTTCTTCTATGTAGCACCTGTCTACTGACATAGCAGTTTCTGCTATGATACCTCTGGCAGTATTATTTAGAAGTAAAAAATTTGAGAATAAAATTAATTCAAAAGAATAAGTAGGCAAACATACCTGAGAACATATTTTTTAAAGATAAATTTCTTTTAAGATTGCCATATTTTCTTAGTGTAACACTTTTCTTCTGTGTTTAATGTAGTTTCTTTTTCTTTGGTAATACAGTTTTCTTTTCTTTTTTGTAAAGCACTTTCTTTTTAAATTTTTTTATTACAGAAAACTTCGAACACACAAAAGTATGAGAGTATTGAGACTTGTGTGATGAGTCCGTGTACTCAGGACCCAGCTTCGACAGTTACCAATTTAAAGCTAGTCTTGTCTCCTCTATTCCCCCACACGCCGATACCCTTCCTGATTTTTTTGAGGCAGACCTCATTTCTCCTATTTCATCTGTAAATAGTCCCATATGTATCTCTAGAAGGTAAAGGCTCTTCTAAAAAATTAGACTTTGTTTTGGGATAACTGTGGATTCACATCCAGTTGTGAGAAATCTCAGGTACTCTTTACTCCATTTCCCCCAATGGCTGCATCTTGCAAAACCATAGTACAATGTCGTGGGATGTTGACATAGATACAGTCAGGACACAGAACATTTTCTTCCCCACGTTGTCCTTCTATAGTCACACTCAGCACCCCCTCCCTAACTCCCGTCAACCACTGATCTGTTCTCCACTGCTCTAACTTTGTCATTTCAAGAGTGTTCTATAAATGGAATCATGCAATATGTAGCCTTTTGGTATTGACTCAGGATACTCACCTCTGGTCCATCCGTGGTGTGTATCAGTTGTCCATTCCTTTTCATTGCTGAGTGGTATTCCGTGGTATGGGTGTGCCACGTAAAAGCCCTTAAAACAATCTGCCTAACTCTTCCCTTGTTTTCCTCTGCCTGTCTCCTCCCCTCTTCACAGCAATGACAAGTGAGTACAGCTGTGGGAAACTGAGAAGCGATTGCTCGAGACCCTCCCTGAAATGGTACACCCGAGCTCAAAGCAAGATGAGAAGACCTAATTTGTTGTTAAAAGACATCCTCAAGTAAGTACGAGCCCTCGGGCCTAAGATCCCCCTATTTTGAGTCAACTTTGTAGAACTGGGAGGAAAATCCAGTGAGAGCCCTAAAGATGGCTCTCATACTTGATCATACTTGGCCAAGGGATCATTTAAGGCACATGGGAGTAAAGATTCTGTGCACAGGTGCCATGGGTTTATGCAGCACGCTGACTGGGTAATGGTGTGGCACCCAGCCAGGGTGCCTCTGAGGCCCTGTCCCTGAGAACAGCTCTCAAAGCGCACAGCCCTTCCTGCCGTTGTTTAGCAAAAGGGGGCCTTTCCCCTCAGCTAGTTTCAGTTCATTAAAGTCCCCTACAGGCATTTGAATAACATTAAGTATTAAATAGTAAAAAGGGGTGACAGGGGTGTTTCATCCTAGTCACCTTATACTCTGATAAGTGATAGAATTGTTAAAGGAGGAACTTGTCAGTCTTCTTTGGTACCCAGCCAAGTCACGTTGAAAATTACCCCTTTTCTATGTCTAAAGATAGAAATCCAACCCTGAAATCCAGTCTCCCATCTCACTTTACTAATTTAAGAGGTGCAGAAGGAGAGAGGTGGGAAGAGGAGCTGTGTATTAATAAACACTTGTGTCATTTTCCACTTCCTTTTGTCATTACCAGTATTTATGGAGACCTCCATGCACCTGACACTGTGTGGGGTGCTGGCCGCTTAGCAGCAGGCCTCACAGACCTGGGCCCACGCTGCTTACAGTGTGGTCAGGACAGGCTCGCAGCCCGGAATTACATACAGCGTGATCAGCACTGTAGGTACAGGCCTACCTCTAACACCTTTGTCTTCCTTTTTTAATTATTTTTTTAATCAAAACAAGGGAATTACTCCATGCACTGAATATAATGCCTTTTCTGGGAGCTGGAGAAAGGAACATTGACAAAATTCAAAATCCAAAAGCTTTTAAAGGGACTCAGTAAAACATTGTTTCAACCCTGCTTGCCACATTTCCCGTCCCACTTAAAGATAACCAATGTGAATGGTCTTCTGTATATAGAAAGTGTGTGTGTGTACGTATTCCTCCTCCCCAGTTTTACACAAATTGGTGGCATCCTGTCCAGTCAATATTGGACTCAATCCCAGGAAAAATTAAGATGCTTGTCTAAGTTTTCATGGGGAAGCCGTTGAAATGAGAATCAAGAAGTCTTGCAAACAGGTCCTAGCAATTTTTTTTTTGCATCATCCTTAAAAATTAAGAAATGTTAACTTGTGTTGTTACACTATACTATGCTAGATGCTAAGTTTTAAAAACTGCCCCTTTCTTTAGCAAATAAATAATTTTTCCCTAAAGACTATTCCTTAACTTTGTATTTTCAATAACACACATTATTTAAAGCAGCAATTCGTAAACTTTGGTTTAAAGTTATTTAGAACTTCTAAAAAATTTTGTCAGTATCACTTGGGGAGCTTATTAAAAATGAGATTTCTAGAGCCAGGATTAGATTCAGTTCTTTCCCCCAATCCTGGGTATATGTGTGTGTGTGTGCATTTCAAACCACACAGCAGTGTGAGTGGATCGGATCTTTAAAAGCAGTTTTATAGGCGGTCTTAAGTGTGTGCAGTGGTGCTGTCTCACCTGTCAGCCTCATTTCCGGGTTGAATTCTTTAGAGGAAGAATAAGTAGATGGTTTAATCTGGTTTCTTTTTTCTAAAGAACTGACAGTATTTGTCCCCCAGTTTTTTTTAATTGTGGTAAAATACACAAAACACAGAATTTGCTCTTTTGCCTGTTTCTAAGTGTACAGCTAGCAATATTAAACACAGCCACGTAAGTTGTGCAGCTGTCACGTCATCCATCGCTAGAACCCTTTTCCTCTTGTAAAAGTGAGACTGGCCTCATTCAGCAGCTCCCCGCTCTCCTTCCCCCGGCCCCTGGCAACGCTTCTGCTTCCTGTCTGACTTTGACCGTGCTAGTACCCCATGTAAGTGAAATCATACAGTGTTTGAAAGGAGGACAGTATTTTAAAGTGGCCAAAAATTGAAACAGAAATTCTGTAGCTCAAAATCTATTACTTGCTTTTTTTTAAGCCCAGCAGTCTGCATTTAGATTCAGATTTTATTATGGTGCCTCTGCAGGAAAAAGTTTTTTCTATATTCACTTGGAACAGAGACACCATAGATGACTAATTGATCAGGAAATATGAAACGTATTGTGCCTTTGGTTGACCCCTGACGGAGGCCGAAGCCCTGTATTTTCATGCTGCAGGCGGGCAAACTCAGTGTGGGTTAGGTATTCACTTACTTCACATGACCTCTCTTGATTCTCCCATGACTCTATCAATATACCTAATTGATTTTTTTTTTCAGGTTTATATTGCTTGTGTTTGGAGTATGGATCCTTTATATTCTCAAGTTAAATTATATTACCGAAGAATGTGACATGAAAAAAATGCATTACATGGACCCTGACCGTGTAAAGGTTAGATATTCTGTTGGTGTGGTTTATATGAACACATCTGCCAGCACACACTTAAACAGTAATGTCACCTCTAAAGTGTTATAAATAAGTGTTTGTGAAAGTTATAAACAGAGGGACGAACGCTTAATCTTAGCATTCCAAAACCAAGATCAGAGACAATCCCCCTAAAAACAACCGGTCCCCCTACCTAAGCCACGGTATTCTTCCCCCATTTGCTGAGGCGGGGGGGGGGTGAGGTGAGGTCCATCAACATGCACGTGCTCTTATAACAGGAAGAAACTCCTTTAGTACCACCTGTCATTCCTGTGTTTCATTTTTCATTTTAATGATTTCACATGGTATTTCAAGATTTTTTTCCTTCAATGTGTATTTATTTTTCTAAGTCAATTGACATACTAACTGCTAATTTCATTGATTATTTCAGTTGTTAAATTATCCAGTCATGTTGAGCCCTGGATGAAAGAGGTGATATTTTACAGAATGTAGCATGCTCATAATGACAGCCTGTATGTAGAGGTGTTTTACCTGTGTTGAATTCTCATCATGACTGGCAGATATCCCAGTATCCTCTCCATGTTACAGATGATGGCCTGGGAGGTTATTCTCAGATCTAGTTTAGTTAACTCGTTTAGTTAATCTAGTTTTATGTATACTGTGTAACTGTTCAGAAAGTGTTTTAGCAACATGAATTCATTTAAACCTCCTAACAGTCCCAGAGGTGTAGATGCAGTGACTACCCCATTTCACAGCTGAGGAGGGGGAAGTGCAGGGAGCGACCTGTCCAAAGTCACCTCAGCTAGTTAAGTGGTAGAGCCAGGGCCTGGCCCCAGCAGTGTGGTTTTAGAATCCAAGCTCCCCGTGACTCTGCTCTCTGGGAGCTGGATGGGGAGTGTCCACAGAGAGGAAGCCAGAATTATAGGCAGCATGCTGCAGAGAGGGAGAGAGCTTACATTTCTGACCTCGATTCAAATCTAAATGCTACTTGGTAGCAGTGAGACCTTGGGCAAGTGACTTAGTTGTTTTGAGTTCCAGTTTTCTCAGCTGTGAAATGTAGATAACACCATCTAGGTGACACGGTAGTCATCAAAGATGAATAAGGTAATTGACACAAAGCTCCTTTTTTAGTCCTGTTTTTTTATCGACGTTCCTACTGTAATCTGTATATCCTTAGAAATGTCTCAAATATTTTGTAGTACAGACAAGTCAATGAGAAGAGCACAGTTAATAAATGCCCACTTGGCCTGTGCAGAGCCACTGTGTCTCAGAGGTCTGGCAGATCCCAGGGCCTTCCTGTCCTTATTGTGTCTGTCCTCAGATGCCTGCTGACTCAGTTCACTTCATCAGCATCAGCTCACCTGCTTTGGGGGAGCAGGTGATGTCCAGGGTCCTCTGCTCAGGTTTTCCCATCCTGCTGATCTGGCTGGTCTTGTGGGCATCCGCAAATCCCTCAGTTACAGGGCCCTTCACAGCTCTCTTGGGTAAAGTTTTTAGACATACTGGGGAAGGGCCAAAATGAAGGCACCTGATAGGACCCACTGCTCTCTGGGGGGCTCCTTGCCTTGCTCCTCTGCTAACCTCTGCACACTCTGTATGCATCCTCTCTCTCTAACCCATTTAATTAACCACGCCATTGACCATCCAACCAACTGCAAAGATAATTGTTCTCCAACCTCGGTTAACTGAGAAGAAATGTGAGCTCCCTTGCGCAAGAGTCGAACACACTATTTCACAAACACAAGATGGAGGAAACGTGGTGTGGTAACATCTTGGGTGAAGTCAGCTTTGCGGTTTCAGTGCCTGGGTAGTACCATCTGTGTCAACATGTGCTGTGGCTGCCTAGAGCCGTTTTCCTTACTCCACATTAACAGATGGGGGATGGTCTGCTTGTCTCTGCAACCAGGGCTCTGATCATTATGACTGTTGCTCTTCAACGGCCCCCAAGGACTCCCTGGCCTGTAGGGCTCTTCCTGGCTTGGGTCCCACCACTCCCTCCAGCCGCTTGGCCATCCCCACCATGCTACACAGCGTGCGTCAGGCCCATCAGCCACTCACAGGCCCTTGCTTCAGCTTCTTTCTTTGTCTTTCTCATTATAGTTTGATTTGCGTTTCCCTGGTAACTAGTGATGTTCAACGCCTTTTCATGTGCTTACTGGCCATTTATCTTCTAAGAAGAAATGTCTATTCAAATTCGTTGCCCAATTTTTAACTGGGTTATTTGTCTCTGTAGTATTGAGTTGTAAGAGTTCTTTTTATATTCTTCATACCAGTCCCTTAATTAGGTTTGTGGTTTGAAAATATTTTCTTCCATTCTGTGGGTTGTCTTTTCACTTTCTTGATGGTATCATTTTCAGAACAAAAGTTTCTGATTTTGATGAAGTCCAATGTGTCTATTCTTCCTTTTGTTCCTTGTGCTTTTGATGCCATATCTCAGAAACCATTGTCTAATCCTGTTTTCTGAGGCTTTTGTACGTTTAGTTCTTATGTGTAGGTCTTTGACCATTTCTTTTTTTTTATTATTATTAAGGTACTGTTGATATACACACTTATGAAGGTTTCACATGGAAAAACAATGTGGTAACTACATTTACCCATATTATCAGCTCCCCACCCATACCCCAACGCAGTCACTGTCCTTCAGTGTAGTAAGATGCCACAGATTCACTATATGCCTTCTCTGCGCTACACTTTTTTCCTGGTGATCCCCCACACCATGTGTACTAAACATAATACCCCTCAATCCCCTTCTCCCTCCCTACCCACCCGCCCTCCCACACCCCTCCCCTTTGGTAACCACTAGTTCCTTCTTGGAGTCTCCAAGTCTGCTGCTATTTTGTTCCTTCAGTTTTGCTTCGTTGTTATACTCCACAATGAGGGAAATCATTTGCACTTTGTCTTTCTCTGCCTGGCTTATTTCACTGAGCATAATATCCTCCAATTCCATCCATGTTGTTGCAAATGGTAGGATTTGTTTCTTTCTTATGGCTGAATAGTATTCCATTGTGTATATGTACCACTTCTTCTTTATCTATTCATCTACTGATGGACACTTAGGTTGCTTCCATATCTTGACTATTGTAAAAAGTGCTGCAATAAACATAGAGGTGCATATGTCTTTTTGAATCTGAGAAGTTGTATTTTTTGGGTAAATTCCACAGAGTGGGATTCCCGGGTCAAATCGTATTTGTATTTTTAGTTTTTGAGGAACCTCCATATTGCTTTCCACAATGGTTGAACTGGCTTACATTCCCACCAGCAGTGTAGGAGGGTTCCCCTTTCTCCGCATCCTCACCAGCATTTGTTTTTAGTCTTTTCAATGCTGGCCATCCTTACTGGTGTGAGGCGATATCTCATTGTGGTTTTAATTTGCATTTCCCTGATGATTAGTGATGTGGGGCATCTTTTCATGTGTCTGTTGGCCATCTGAATTTCTTCTTTGGAGAAGTGTCTCTTCATATCCTCTGCCCATTTTCTAATCAGGTTATTTGCTTTTTGGGTGTTGAGGCGTGTAAGTTCTTTATATATTTTGGATGTTAACCCCTTGTTGGATATGTCATTTACAAATATATTCTCCCTTACTGTAGGATGCCTTTTTTTTCTGTTGATGGTGTCTTTGCTGTACAGAAACTTTTTAATTTCATGTAGTCCCATGAGTTCATTTTTGCTTTTGTTCCCTTGCTTGAGGAGATGTGTTCAGGAAGAAGTTGCTCATGCTTATATTCAGGAGATTTTTGCCTATGTTGTCTTCTAAGAGTTTTATGGTTTCATGACTTACATTCAGGTCCTTGATCCATTTTGAGTTTACTTTTGTGTATGGGGTTAAACAGTAATCCAGTTTCATTCTCTGGCATGTAGCTGTCCAGTTTTGCCAACACCAGCTGTTGAAGAGGCTGTCATTTCCCTATTTTATGTCCATGGCTCCTTTATCATATATTAATTGACCATATATGCTTGGGTTTATATTAGGGCTTTCTAGTCTGTTTCATTGGTCTACGGGTCTGTTCTTTTTTTTTTTAATATAATTTATTTTATTATCATTAATTTACAATTACATGTGCAATATTACGATTATTAAACTTACCCCTTCATCAGGTCCCCCACCAACCCCATTACAGTCACTGTCCATCAGCATACTGAGATGCTACAGAATCACTACTTGTCTTCTCTGAGTTGTACTGCCCTCCCTGTGCTCCCCCAACATTACATCTGCTAATCGTAATGCCTTTTCCCTCTTATCCCTCCCTTCCCGCCCATTTTCCCCAGTCCCTTTCCCTTTGGTAACTATTAGTCCGTTCTTGGGTTCTGTGAGTCTGCTGCTGTTTTGTTCCTTCAGTTTTTTTCTTTGTTCTTATACTCCACATATAGTGAAATCATTTGATACTTGTCTTTTTCGGCTTGGCTTATTTCACTGAGCATAATACCTTCTAGCTCCATCCATGTTGTTGCAAATGGTAGGATTTGTTTTCTTCTTATGGCTGAATAATATTCCATT
>JAVSCE010002086.1:0-10948 GCA_032199065.1 Smutsia gigantea
AAGTGGCCTACCAGGCACTGTGCTTCCTTCTTTGTGGTAGGGGATGCCAGATGCTATAATTTTTCTTTTACTTTTGTGGGGATAGCCTAGAAAACCCCTGACCACTATACCCTAAACACTTTATTGAAGTGTCAGGTCCTGAATTATCAGCAGGGTTTTCTCCCACTATTTGGAGCCCAGGGCTCTTAAGTGGACTTCAATGTACTACCTCCTCTTGCGTATTTTTTCCCAATCAGCATGATGTAATAGACCAATGTGATATTCTACAAGATGTCTACATAGTCCAGATGTCTTTGGAATATATTATAGTGGATTATGGGAAAGTTAACTTAGCCCTAGGGCAAAACTGTAAATGAATATTTATTGTCCACTCCACATAAGTATGAACTCTTTCTAATCAGAATAGAAAAGAACACATTCAGAAAAGCCACTGACCTTATGCCATGTGTCTGAGGTCTTACTAATCTGCTCTAGCCAGCATCCTCCAGTATAGCACAGCACCTTCAATTATGGTCCTATAGTTACAGAAGGACAAAAGAGAAATGAGACAAATAGAAAACATACAGCAAAGAGGAGCATCTAAATCCAAATATATCAATTACTACATTAATGTGAATGTACTAAACACTCCAATAAAAGACACAGATTGACAGGCTGGGTAAAAAAGGGAGATCCAATTATATATTGCCTAGTTTTCCAGAGTGATGGGAGTATTCTAAAACTTGATTGTAGTAGTGGTTGTAAAAGATGTACATTTTTCCTAAACTGATCAAACTGAACACTTAAAAAGGGTGAATGTTACTGTATTTAAATTATACCTCAATAAAACTGTAAAAGAAAACATTTTTTTAAAAAAGGACATGCTCCAATGCATTCTGTGAGTCTAGAATATCCATGATAGGATTTCTAATAAAGAAAAAGGAAGATAGCAGGCTAATATAACTGATAGAAATAGGTGCAAAAAGCCTGAACAAAATATTATGCTGAATTCAGCAAAGTGTAAAAAAAGATAAAGCATCATGACTGAGTTGGGTGTATCCCAAGAATGTTAAGATTGATTTAACCTTAAAAAGTTGGTTAATGAAATCCATCATAGTACTAAATTGTAAGAGTAAACACATGACCATCACAGGAGATGCAGAAAGAGCTTTCAAGCAAATATAACATCCATTCAGCTTTAACCAAAAATATAACTCTCATTGAATTTGGCATAAAAAGAAACTCCCTAAACATTAAGTTAAAGTAATGAACATACATAATGATAGAATGTTTGACATCAGAAAACATACAAAGAGATCAATTTTCATTACTCCCTTTCAATATTGGACTAGAGATCCTATCCATACATGTTGAAAAGAGAAAAAGGTAAGGATTTGAAAAGAATATATAATTGTCACTATCTGTAGGCACTATGATTACTCACAAAGAAATCCCAAGAATCTGTAGGTAAATTATTACAAATAGTATAGCAAGGTTCTGTATACAAAATCAATATCCAAAAATCAATGGCATGTCTATGCATCAGCCAAAATTTTAAATGTAATTTATTTAAAGATGTTATTTATAACAACAACAACAAAAAAAGAGTACCTAAGAAGAAGTTTATAAATAGATGTGCAGGCCTTTTTCTGAGAAAACTGTAATTATAAAAATTTCCTGGAAGACATTACAGAAGACCTAAATACAGGAAGCACTATTCCATGCTATTGGATAGGAAGACTCAATACTATAGTGATGTCCACTCTCTTAAAAAATATATCTATAAAATCAGTGTAAGTCCAAACTCCTGACTGGGTTTTTCATTGAACTCAAGAAGCTGGTTTAAGAGAGAGAGTGTCTGTGTATTCATATTCAAAGAACAAAGACTAATGCTTCTAAAGAAAAAGGTGGGGGCAGGGACCAGTACTACCCCCTAGTAAGATTTATTATAAAGGTATAGACATTAAGACCCTGTGATGCAGGTGTGGGAATAGACAAATAGAAGGCTGGAAATAGACCAGACAGCCTCAAAACAGGCCCATGTATTTACAGATACTGGGTTTATGACAACAGGCATTGCAAATCAGCAGGGAAAGGATGAGCTGTGTAATAAATGATGTTTAGACAGTTTTTCATACAGAAAGTGTAATCTGATCCTTATACCATACAGAAATCAATTCCATATGGATTAAAGACTTAATTATGCATGATAAAACTAAAAAAATTTTAGAAGACAATATAGGAGAAAGTATTTATGAGCTCAGCATAGAAAATTAATTCTTAAGTAGGATGTACAAAGTAAAACCATGAAGGAAAACACACAGGCCCATCAGTGCCCTTATCGGCCTCTGCTGTCAGGGCCAACACTTCCTGCCTCTTTCCATTCAGCAGACCTATGAGCAGGGCAGAGGGTTCCAAGGAGGTTCCAGATGGGCAAGAGAAAGATGGCTGCCCCTTCCTTCTTTGGAATCTCATAGGAGACTGGCTCCATCTTCCCACAGAAAGTAAAGGCATTCAAGAGCCTGGGAAACACACTGGTTTAATTTAGAAAGCACCTTTCAAGAGTCAAGTAATTAAGCTTTGAAAGTTGCTTCTCTAGCATAATACCCTCCAGTCGGGCAGCATATTTTCTTTGATTCAAAGCTAATGAAAATCAACAACAATGTGTTTGGGAGAAGGGCAGGATGATCTGATGAGGAGCGATGAGGGAACAGGCATGTGAAATGGGCAGAAGAGAAGGATACCAATCATTTTAGCCTACAAAAGGGATGTACTATAAGCGACCAAATCTCCATGGTGGACAAAGGAGATGTGCATCTCCTCTGTACAACCCTGATGCCAGGATACAGTGGTGGACACCCCTAGCCACTTAGCTGGGAAGAGCTGTGTTGGCTCACAGGGGCCAGTCCAAAGGGAGGGCTCTGACTGCATCCCCCTCCTGCTTCCCTGTGCTGAAGAAAGCAGGAGAGCTGTGCAAAGGAATCTGAATGTTAGCAAGAAGGGGATCAGCTCTGAAAAGTAGGACAATTTGTTGTTCTACCACGGCTTTCCACCAAACTATTATTCACCCTGGAGAGTTCAGAGCTCTGCACTGAAGTAACAAAATGAATCTTTTTTATGACTCAGACACCTCCAAATTCACTGGGATCATTTACATCAGACTTTCTCAATAAACTTTTTTTATAATTGAGGTATTATTGATGTACACTCTTATGAAGGTTTCACATGTAAAAACAATGTGGTTACTACATTTACCCATATTATCAAGTCCTCACCCATACCCCAATGCAGTCACTGTCCATCAGTGTAGTAAGATGCCACAGATTCAGTATTTGCCTTCTCTGTGCTACACTGTTTTCCCCGTGATCCCCCACACCATGTGTACTAAACATAATACCCCTCAATCCCCTTCTCCCACCCTCCCCACCCACCCTCCCACACCCCTCCCCTTGATAACCACTAGTTTCTTCTTGGAGTCTCTGAGTCTGCTGCTATTTTCTTCCTTCAGTTTTGCTTCATTGTTATACTCCACAAATGAGGGAAATCATTTGGCACTTGTCTTTCTCCACCTGGCCTATTTCACTGAGCATAATATCCTCCAGCTCCATCCATGTTGTTGCAAATGGTAGGATTTGTTTCTTTCTTATGGCTGAATAGTATTTCATTGTGTTATATGTACCACCTCATCTTTATCCATTCATCTACTGATGGACACTTAGGTTGCTACCTTATCTTGGCTATTGTAAAAAGTGCTGTGATAAACATAGGGGTGCATATGTCTTTTTGAATCTGAGAAGTTGTATTCTTTGGGTAAATTCCAGGGAGTGGGATTCCCGAGTCAAATGGTATTTCTATTTTTAGTTTTTTGAGGAACCTCCATATTGCTTTCCACAATAGTTGAACTAGCATACATTCCCACCAGCAGTGTGGGAGGGTTCCCCTTTCTCTCCACATCCTTGCCAGCATTTGTTGTTCTTAGTCTTTTCGATGCTGGCCATCCTTAATGGTGTGAGGTGCTATCTCTTTGTGGTTTTAATTTGCATTTCCCTGATGATTAGTGATGTGGAGCATCTTTTCATGTGCCTGTTGGCCATCTGAATTTCTTCTTTGGAGAACTGTCTGTTCATATCCTCTGCCCATTTTTTAATCGGGTTATTTGCTTTTTGGGTGTTGAGGTCTGTGAGTTCTTTATATATTTTGGATGTTAACCCCTCGTCGGATATGTCATTTACAAATATATTCTCCCATACTGTAGGATGCCTTTTTGTTCTGTTGATGGTGTCCTTTGCTGCACAGAAACGTCTTAGTTTGATGTAGTCCCATGAGTTCATTTTTGCTTTTGTTTCCCTTGCTCGAGGAGATGAGTTCAGGAAGAAGTTGCTCATGCCTATATTCAGGATATTTTTGCCTATGTTGTCTTCTAAGAGTTTTATGGTTTCATGACTTACATTCAGGTCCTTGATCCATTTCAAGTTTACTTTTGTGTATGGGGTTAAACAATAATCCAGTTTCATTCTCTTGCATATAGCTGTCCAGTTTTGCCAACACCAGCTGTTGAAAAGGCTGTCATTTCCCCATTGTATGTCCATGGCTCCTTTATCATATATTAATTGACCATACATGGTTGGGTTTATATCAGGGCTCTCTAGTCTGTTCCATTGGTCTATGGGTCTGTTCTTCTGCCAGTACCAAATTGTCTTGATGACTGTGGCTTTGTAGTAGAACTTGAAGTTGGGGAGCACAATCCACCCAGCTTTATTCTTCTTCTCAGAATGCTTTCACTATTTGGGGTCTTTTGTGCTTCCATATGAATTTTAGAATGATTTTCTCTAGTTCCTTGAAGAATGCTGTTGGTATTTTGATAGAGATTGCATTGAATCTGTAGATTGCTTTAGGCAGGATGGCCACTTTGACAATATGAATTCTTTCTATTCATGAGCACAGCATGTGTTTCCATTTATTGGTATCTTCTTTAATTTCTCTCATGAGTGTCTTGTAGTTTTCAGAGTATAAGTCTTTCACTTCCTTGGTTAGGTTTATTCCTAGGTATTTTACTCTTTTTGATGCAACTGTGAATGGAATTGCTTTCCCTGATTTCTCTCTCTGCTAGTTCATTGTTCGTGTTCAGAAATGCCACAGATATCTGTGTATTAATTTTGTAACCTGCAACTTTGCTGAATTCAGGTATTAGATCTAGTAGTTTTGGAGTGGATTCTTTAGTGTTTTTTATGTACAATATCATGTCATCTACAAACAGGGACAGTGTAACTTCTTCCTTGCCAATCTGGATGCCTTTTACTGGTGTTGTCTGATTGCCGTGGCTAGGACCTCCAGTACTATATTGAATAGAAGTGGGGAGAGTGGGCATCCTTTTCTTGTTCCCGATCTTGAAAATCTTTCAGCTTCTCGCTGTTAAGTATGATGTTGGCTGTGGGTTTGTCATATATGGCCTTTATTATGTTGAGGTACTTGCCCTCTATACCCATTTTGTTGAGAGTTTTTATCATGAATGGATGTTGAATTTTGTCAAATGCTTTTTCAGAATCTATGGAGATGATCATGTGGTTTTTGTCCTTCTTTTTGTTGATGTGGTGGATGATGCTGATGGATTTTTGAATGTTGTACCATCCTTGCATCCCTGGAATAAATCCTACTTGATCATGGTGTATGATCCTCTTGATGTATTTTTCAATTCGGTTTGCTAATATTTTGTTGACTATTTTTTGCATCTATGTTCATTAGGGATATTGGTCTGTAATTTTCTTTTTTTGTGGTGTCTTTACTGGTTTTGGTATTAGAGTGATGCTGGCCTCATCAAATGAGTTTGGAAGTATTCCCTCTTCTTCTACTCTTTGGAAAACTTTAAGGTGGATGGGTATTAGGTCTTTACTAAATGTTTGATAAAATTCAGTGGTGAAGCCATCTGGTCCAGGAGTTTTGTTCTTAGATAGGTTTTTGATTACCAGTTCGATTTTGTTGCTGGTAATTGGCCTGTTCAGATTTTCTGTTTCTTTCTGGGTCCCCCTTGGATGGTTGTATATTTCTAGAAAGATTTCCATTTCTTCTAGATTTTCCAGTTTGTTAGCATATAATTTTTCATAGTATTCTCTCATAATTCTTTGTATTTCTGTGGTTTCCATAGTCACTTTTCCTTTCTCATTTCTGATTCTGTTTATGTGAGTAGACTCTTTTTTTCTTGATAAGTCTGGCTAGAGGTTTATATGTTTTGTTCATTTTTTCAAGGAACCAGCTTTTGCTTTCATTGATTCTTTCTAATGTTTTATTCTTCTCGATTTTATTTATTTCTGCTCTAATCTTTATTATGTCCCTCCTTCTACTGAATTTACCGATGCTCTTTTTGTGGCCTAGCATATGATCTATTCTTGAAAATGTTCCATGTGCACTCGAGAAGTATGTGTATTCTGCTGCTTTTGGGTGTAGAGTTCTGTAGATGTCTGTTAGGTCCATTTGTTCTAGTGTGTTGTTCAGTGCCTCTGTCTCCTTACTTATTTTCTGTCTGGTTGATCTGTCCTTCAGAGTGAGTGGAGTGTTGAAGTCTCCTACAATGAATGCATTGCATTCTATTTCTCCTTTTAATTCTCTTCGTATTTGTTTCACATATGCAGGCACTCCTGTGTAGGGTGTATAGATATTTATAATGGTTATATCTTCTTGTTGGATTGACCCTTTTATCATTGTGTAATGTCCTTCTTTGTCTCTTATGACTTTCTTTGTTTTGAAGTCTATTTTGTCTGATACAAGTACTGCAGCTCCTGCTTTTTTCTCCCTATTAGTTGCATGAAATATATTTTTCCATCCCTTCACTTCCAGTCTGTGTATGTCTTTGGGTTTAAAGTGAGTCTCTTGTAGGCAGCGTATAGATGGGTCATGTTTTCTTATCCATTCAGTGATTCTATGTCTTATGATTGGTGCATTCAGTCCATTTATATTTAGGGTGATTATCGATAGGTATGTACTTATTGGCATTGCAGGCTTTAGATTCGTGGTTACCAAAGGTTCAAGGTTATCTTCCTTAGTATCTAAGAGTCTAACGTAACTCACTTAATATGCTATTATAAACAGAATCTAAAGGTTCTTTTTTTTTTTCCTCCTCCACTCTTTATGTATTAGATATCATATTCTGTACTCTTTGTCTATCCCTTGATTGACTTTGGGGATAGTTCGTTTAATTTTGCATTTGCTTAGTAATTAGCTATTCTGGTTTCTTTACTGTGGTTTTATTACCTCTGCTGACAGCTATTAAACCGTAGGAACACTTCCATCTATAGCAGTTCCTCCACAATACACTGTAGAGATGGTTTGTGGGTGGTAAATTCTCTCAGCTTTTGCTTATCTGGAAATTGTTTAATCCCGCCTTCAAATTTAATTGATAATCTTTCTGGATAAAGTATTCTTGGTTCAAGGCCCTTCTGCTTCATTGTAGTAAATACATCATGCCACACCCTTCTGGCCTGTAAGGTTTCTGCTGAGAAGTCTGAAGATGCCCCGATGGGCTTTCCTTTGTATGTGATCTTATTTCTCTCTCTGGCTGCTTTTAATAGCCTGTCCTTATCCTTGATCTTTGCCATTTTAATTACTATATGTCCTGGTGTTGTCTTCCTTGGGTCCCTTGTTTTGGGAGATCTGTGCATCTCCATGGCCTGAGAGACTATCTCCTTCCCCAGATTGGGGAAGTTTTCAGCAATTACCTCCTCAAAGACACTTTCTATCCGTTTCTCTCTCTCTTCTTCTTCTGGTACCCCTATAATGTGAATATTTTTCCATGTGGATTGGTCACACAGTTCTCTCAATACTCTTTCATTCTTAGAGATCCTTTTTTCTCTCTGTGCCTCAGCTTCTTTGTATTCCTCTTCTCTGGTTTCTATTTCATTTATTTTCTCTTCCACCATATCTAATCTGCTTTTAATACCCTCCATTGTGCTCTTCAATGATTGGATGTCTGACCAGAATTCATGCCTGAGTTCTTGAATATCTTTCCGTATTTCCATGAGCGTGTTAATGATTTTTATTTTGAACTCCCTTTCAGGAAGAGTCATGAGGTTGATGTCATTTAAATCTTTCTCAGGAATTGTATTAATAGTTTTACTTTGAACCAGGTTCCTTTGGCATTTCATTTTTGTATATGGCGCCCTCTAGTGCCCAGAAGCTCTACTGTCTGGAGGTGCTCAGCCACTGAAGCAATGTCATGGGTCACAGGGGAGTGGTATTGGTGCCTCGGGGGAGGAAAGAGCAGTTTCCTGCTTCCTGGCTGCTATGCCTGTCTCCAATGCCTGAATCAGTGGTCTGAGCACACAGGTATAAGCCTCTATGCTTTGCGTTTGTAATTGCTGTAGACAGATCTTCCCTCTGGCTGGGTTAACACCAGGGTAGGGTTTGCCGGTTTGTGAGCCATGTGGGGCTGGCTGGGAGAAAGGTGCATTAGGCTGCATATCACGAGGGGGTCCTTGGAGCTGTGTAGCCAGCCAGGTTGCTGGAGCACCTGAAGATCGTCTAAGGAGGAAGATTTCTTTTTCCTCCTTAAATATGAGTGTCTATATGGCAAAGCTCCCAACCTGCTGGGCAGAGTGCACCTGGACAATTTTTTCTACCTGTCCTCTCTCCTGAGCAGTAAGCTCTGTGCAATCCTTGCCCCCTTGCCCCTTTAGCAGCCCTCTTGCTAAGGGCTTCCTTGTTAGGAAGTCTCTCAGACTGCCCACCTTTCTTTTGTCCCAGAGCAGCTGGATATGGATCCCTGCTTTCCACAATCAGCTGGAATCTCAGTCTCTCCAGGAATTCTGCCTGTCTTAGCTTTTCAACCCCGTAATCATGAGAGTATCATGCAAGCACCATGAAATGTAGGTTTCCCAATAAACTTTAACATTGCACATGTTGTCTGGTAAGACATTCAGAACCAGTATTAAGTCTTGTGGTCATTTTGCAGGGCTATCGATTTGCCATCTGTCCTTGTTTTAAAGACTAGCACATTTTTTACCATGGCTCCAGCTCGTAGCAAAATCTTTGGAGGATTAGCAAAGCATTTCAGGCTTTTAAACTTTCGTGTGCACTGTGGGGCAATACATGGGACAATGGGTCCAGGTACTGAAAGGGAATGTGGAATGATTATACTTACTCAGTAGACAGCATTTTTTACACTGCCTAAGCTGCCCCTCATGATAAACTAGCTACTTACAGATGCATTTTAACTCTACTGAATGGTACTTTGGTGTTTCCAGTATGTACCCTAGGCCTTCAGACTTTGTCTACACTGTATGCTCACTGGATATGTCCTTCTCTGACTGTTCAAGTGGTCATCCATTAGCTGACCCTGTTTTTTCTTCTGACATTTATAAAATCTCCTCCATGAGTCAGGCTCTTTAAGCATTTAGGCTACAAGATATAAAACAAATACCTATTGTTATGGAAAAATATGAAAATCTTGTGAAGAATGAAAGGTAAATATACACACATAGTGGTTAAGAATACGGTCCTGGCATCAGGTGATGTGTTCAAATCCCATCTCTGCCATTCCCTAGTTGTAAGGCCTTGAATAAGTCACTTAATCTTTCTAAGCTTCAATATCCTTATCTATAAAAATGGAGATTCATTTATCTAACAAATATTCATTGAGGACCTACATAGGCTAGATGCTAGGGATCTAACTCAGAACCAGACAGACAAAATCGTTCCCAAGTGAAGCTGGCATTAGATATTAACAAACAGATATTAAAAATGAAACAACAGATACATAATATGCCAAGCAGTGATAAGCGCTATGAAGAAAAATAGAGCACAGTGAGATAATAGTGAGTGGAGGAAGCTGGCATAATAGGTCATGGAATACCTCCCTGAAGAGGCCGCAGTGGGCAGAGATCTAGATGAGTTGGCAGAGAGCTTACTTGACAGTCAGGGAGAAGAGCATTCCAGGTGGAGAGAGGAGCAGGGCCCAAGGGTGGCAGCATGCCTAATGTGGCCAACCAACAGAAAGGGGCCAGGGTGGCCAAGGGCTGTGAGTGAGGGGCAAGGGGGACGAGAAGGAGAAGCCAAGCCTGGGGTTGGGCCATGTAGACCAATGTAAGAACAATGTTAAATGGAATCCATAATAGCAGCTTCCTTTAGGATAGTTGTCTGGGGAAACAAGGCCATCAACATTGGGGGAGTGACATTCAATAAGCACTTGCTACGCACTGGCCACCACACCCAAGGGAGAGGGCAGCGAGAGAGCTCTGAGCCAAGCATCAGGGGACCACAGCGAGGGCTCTGAGGAAAGACACCAAAATGAAACAATCTGCGCCCTCGAGAAGTTTACAATCTAGCAGAAGAAATAAGATGAGAATCCAAATATATATCCATGATAGATAAATACAGCAGGGGCCAGTGAGAAAGCTCAGCCTTCTGTATTTCAGAAAAAAGTACCATGAGTTTTTTTCCTTGAAGATCATTGTAAGATCCATGAGAGCAGATATGGACCTTTGTTATTCACTACAGTGTCCTGCACCTGGTAGGTATTCAATCAATATTTGTTGAATGGTTATACTGATTTGTTGACAGTAAACCACACACGCAGAAACATTTTCAACTTCTTGGTACTGGCAATATTGGTTTCTTAAACTTTCAGAAGCACATAAAATAATGTTTTATATATTCATTGAGCCAATTCATTGGATGTTGAACTAAGTCCCTGGGGTTCTTGGAAACTGATGACAAAGAATCTCTTCAGTGCAGTAGAGTAGTTATGAGGAAGTATCAATTGCCCTCTGAAAGAGGATGGCAAGGTTCCTTGTAACATACATCCCAGTTACACCCCATGGTCCATACCATTGCTATCCCCATCTGGCTCGCTTTGCCAAAATTAATAGAACAAAAGGACAGCATGGGCTCTCAGAAGTCATTCTGGCCAAGTCTCACAAGCAGTATGCTTGTATTGTGAGAATAATCAATGTGAAGATTAAAAAAAAACAAAAACTTACCC
>JAVSCE010002087.1:0-39412 GCA_032199065.1 Smutsia gigantea
AATAATTAAGTGTGGTCTTTGCAAGGTTGATGACAATACAATATTGTTGACTATATTCACTTTACTGTGCATTACCCCTCCAGGGCTTATTTAATACTCATGGTAAGTTTATACCCTTAAACATCATCTATCCTATCCCCTTGATGCCCCTTGGACTCTGAAATTTGAATTTCATATAATTTTCGCATTGTGAAAATTTTTTGAGTTTTTTTTTTTTTCAATCACTTAAAAATGAAAAGGCCATCATCCTTCACTTGAAGGCTGTACAGAAACAGTGGGTGGGCTGCACTTAGCAACCAAGGCTGGAGATGGTTCCCACACCATCTCTCGCTCCACATCTGCCTCTTCTTAATACCCTATCAGGGAGTCTGGGAGGATTATGGAGGCTTTAAAAAATATATTATTATAAGGATACCATAAACCCACATGGTATAAGCAAAAGTCGCCTGGTACAGCGTCCTACTACACTGCCTTCTCTCTCCCCCTCCTGCACCTATGGCTTCACGGGGGAGTTCCCTACAATCAGCCAAAGAAGAGAAAACTGAGGGGCTTCGTGGGCTGTGGGCTGTGGGCTGTGGTCTGGCAGAAGTACTTGTAAGGAAGTCTTTGTCATGTACTTGAAAGGAATACGATTGGAAAATCCATGACAAGGCAGTCCCTGGAAGAGGTGTGTGGATAGACTCCTCCACACGGGCAAAAGTATTTGTGTCCTATACTCACGGCTAGGGTCTGAAGGTTTGTGTCCCCTCACCCCATTCATGTGTTGAAATCCTGACCTCTGACCCCTAACTTTAATACCAAAGTAATGGCCTTAGGAGGTGGGGCCTTCGGGAAGTGCTTAGATTACTGGAGCCCTCATGAATGGGATCTGTGTCCTTATAAACAAAGAACCCAGAAAACTCTCATCTCTTTCCACCATGTGAGGACACAGCCAGGAGATGCTGTCTGTGAACCAGGAAGCAGGCTCTCTCTCACCAGACCCTGGATCTCCTGGTGCCTTGATCCTGGACTTTTAGCCTCTAGAACTGAGAGGAATAAATGCCCATCGTTTTTAAGTCACCCAGCCTATGTCTGGTATTTTTGTTATAGCAGCCCAAACAGACTAAGACCCTTACCAACGGGTGGCCTCGGTAGAAGAGGATTTTAATAATCGAGTGAATAAGACGACCCATTCTATGGATCCCAGCAGCCTCTTTCCCCAGCTACCCACGCATCGCTCCACGGATTCCTCGTAAACTAAGCAGCCGCCCAGTCCTGCCTGCCTCCCTTTCCGCCTGGATGGCCAGTTAGCCATCTGGTCTATGACTCTGCTGTCACCACCATCCTGAGAGTTCAGTGTCTGAGTGGCTCCAATGAGCAGACTTCGCGTGGGAGCCTCCTGGAGGTCACGGCCACTTGTGCAGACCCAGCTGGGAGGCAGGAAGCCTCATGCACCAGCAGGAGAAGGAGATTAACACCAGGCAGGCTATTTCCCTTCCCTCCTGCGCTGCCTCCCACCACCTGATAAATCCTTTTATTTGAAGCCAGAGCAGAAACATGGAACCCTTACAGCTTGGTGACTTGATGTCGTTTTTTTAATTGAGGTAAAAGCCACATAACATAAAATTAGCCCTTAACCACTTTAATGTGTGTCATTCAGCAGCATCCAGTCGCCTCACAATGTTGTGCGACCATCACCTCTATCTAGTTCCAGAACTTCCCATGTCCCCAAAAGGAGACCTCATATCCATTAGGCATTCATCCCCCTCCTGCCAGCCCCTGACAACCGTTACTTTCCGTCTGTATGGATGTACCTGTTCTGAATACCTCATAGAAATGAAGTCACATAATAGGAATAGGTGGCCATTTGCGTCAGGCTTCTTTCACTCAGCGTGATGTTTTCAGGATTCATCCATGTTATGGGGCATCAGGGCTTCATTCCTTTTCATGGCTGAGTAATATCCCATTCTATGGATGGAACACATTTTGTGTATCCACTTATCCGTTGATGACCGCCTAGGTTGTTTCCGCCTCTTGGCTCTTGCGAATCATGCTGCTGTGAACGTGGGTGTACAAGGATTTGTCTGAACACCTGCTTTTAATTCTTGGGATGGTGATTTGCATTTTTACTTAAAAGCACAGCAAGGATGTCCCAGTGGCAGGCGGGCTCTGCAACCAGCCATTGATGGTTTATGTGAGCTCGGTGAAAATGTGTGGAATAAAGGATTTGATGAATCCAAGCGTAGATGGGCCATTCCTCTGCAGCACTGCTGTTTCTGTGGCCAGAGAAGCTGACCCACTAAGGTGAGTGAGTGCGGGTGCAAGTTGGGTGAGCCCAGGAACACAGAGGAATATACTCTTCTTTCTGAACTCTGGGGACCCTAGTGGTTTTCTAGAAAGGACTCAAAACTTAAAGTCCAGCATTAAGGAACAAAATAAATGGGTGCTTCAGTGCCCCTGAGTTAACCCAGAAAGTGAGGCCAAGCCCAGGCAGGCTGAGCCCACCGTCCTGCAGGCTCACTCCCTGCTCCCCAGCTCACGCTGCAGAGGCCCAGCAAGGGAGAACCGAGGGGAAGGCAGTGGAGGAAGCAGACAGAACAGGACAAGCCCTTTGAGAAATTCTCCAAGGATCAGGAAGAAATGTACAGGCACCTGGCCTGGCCCTGCATCTGGCCACCAGCACAGTGGCTGTGAGCAGGAATGCAAGTCACCTCGGTCCCAGCCACTGGCTGGGGACAGCCTCCTTCTCCTCTTTGTCCTTTGCCTCCCCACAACCTCTACTTTCTAAATCCCCAGGTCAAACTGCCCCTGACCCCGCGCTCACCACTCCCCTACACACATCGCATCACTCAGCCACGGCTGTAGTCAGAAGCCACACGCTCCGGTGCCACCCTTTTGGGCCAGCAGCAAGTGGGGGCCGGGTGCCAAGCCTCTACCAGTGGGGAGACACAGGTGGGAATGCAGAGAAATTGGCCTTGTGCACTGTTGGTAGGAACGTAAAACGGTATAGCCACTATGGGAAACAGTATGCCGGTTCCTCAAAAGGTTAAAAATAGAATTACATACAACCCAGCAATGCCACTTCTGGGTATATACCCAAAAGAACTGAACACAGGGTCTTGAAGGTACTTGTACACCCATGTTCACAGCAGCATTATTCAAAAGAGCTAAAAGGTGGACACAATCCAAGTGTCCAGTGATGGATGAATGGGTAAGCAAAATGTGGTCCATTCATACAAGGGAATATGACACAAAAGGGAGGAGATTCTGACACCTGCTACATCACAGATGAACCTTGAGGACATTATGCTGAGTGAAATCAGCCAGACACAAAAGGGCAAATACTGTATGACTCCATTTTTATGAGGTCCCTAAAGGAGCCAGATTCAGAGAGACAGAAAGTAGACCGTGAGCGCTAGGGGCTGGGGGAGGTGCTGGGGAGTTAGTGGTTAATGGGGACGGAGTTTCAGATTTACAAGAGGAACGGGGAGGGAGGGTGATCCTAGCTGCACAATGGGAATGTTTGACACCCCGGATCTGTAGACTTAAAAATGGTTATGATGTATTTTAACTCAATAAAAAAAAAAAAGAAGAGCCACAGACGTCATGGGCATGAATGGGCGTGTCTGTGTACAACTAATTTTACAATGGCTGAAATTGTAATTTCCTATAATTTTTATGTTTCAGGGAATAATCTTCTTTGGTTTTCAACCATTTAAAACTCTTTTAAAAAAAGGTTTCTAACCCTGAGGGCTGTGCAGAGGATGGGTGGATGCGGCCCCCACGCTGTGGTTTGAAGAGCCTGGTGCAGCCTGTCTCTCGCTTTCCTGCACGCTGAGCATCTGGCCCGGCACAAGCTAGGCTGCACAGGAAAAGTCGCTGCATGAATGAACCAGTGCGGGTGTGTATGACAACAGCACGCCAGTTTTGCAGCCACCCAAGCCAGCAAGCAAACCCTGATGCCTTCACTTCTTTCCTGCGCAACCTCAGGGAAGCTGCTTAACCTCTCTGGGCCCCAAGTTTTCAGCTGTAAACAATTCTGTCTGGCGCTGTGCAGGGCGTGCTTCCACTTCTACAGCCACCCTGGTTCTTCCCACCCCTGTCTCCCGAAGGGGGCCCGGGAGCTCTGTCTTTACAAGCGACAAGGTAGGAACGTCCCCCAGACTGGCTCAGGGCCCTGGCCTCCCTCCTTACAACGCAGGCCAGCTCTGCACCACACAGTCTCGCTCCGGACTAAATATATTCCAACCTCAGAGAGACACAACCCCACACTCATTTCCGCCTTCCTGCCCTAGCATGGTGCCAAGAAAAATAAAAATCCCACTGGGGGCAGCGGGAGGGGACGGGAGGAGGGAGGGACAGTACCAGGTTGATGGGTCTGAGATGTGGCCTCAAGGGTCCTGGTTGTGATGGGGATGCTGGGAAGGCTGAGGATGAGGGGGACCTCCCCACCCTGCACCCTGTTTCTGTCCTTGGCTGGGCGGCTTGTGAGTCACTATTCCAGCATTTGCTGGCCAGGAGCCAGGGCTGGGTGGGACGTTAGGGCAGCAGGCG
Source organism: Smutsia gigantea (assembly GCA_032199065.1). Taxonomy (NCBI): domain Eukaryota; kingdom Metazoa; phylum Chordata; class Mammalia; order Pholidota; family Manidae; genus Smutsia; species Smutsia gigantea. The sequence goes on from JAVSCE010002087.1 coordinate 4,534, forward strand.
GGTGGGTGGGGAGACCTACTTTTTCTCCTCCACGCCCACAGGGCACACACTTCAGAACCCGCCCTGTAAATCTGCAGGCCAGGTCAGGGCTCCCCACGCCTGCTGCTGCAGCCAGCACCCACCCCTGGGAACCAGGAAGAAAAAGCCTGCCTGTCCGCACCCACCTGAGGCAAAGGGGACACCACCACCCAGCTCGCCCACCCACCGGGGCTGGGGAGCCGGCTCCCCTCCCTCCAGGCCCAGGGGACAGGACCCTGAATGGTGGCCCTGCTGACTCCTCCCCAAGATGCCAGGGCCTGCCGATCCCCTCTATCAGCAAGACTCGAACCCAAACTCCAGGTTTATTGTATGTCTTTATTTGGGAAAAACACACACACACACACACACACACACACACACACACACACACACGGTCAACACTGGTGGAGACACACACACACACACACACACGGTCAGCACTGGTGGAGACACACACACACACACACACACGGTCAGCACTGGTGGAGACACACACACACACACACACACACACACACGGTCAGCACTGGTGGAGACACACACACACACGGTCAGCACTGGTGGAGACACACACACACACACACACACACATACACACACACATACACACACGGTCAGCACTGGTGGAGAGGTGGATCCACTGAAGGCAGGTAGTCACCCTGTCCCCCACCCTAACATTCAGCCACACCTGGGGACACTTTTGCTTGCCACGTTGTAGGAAGGGGTGCTCCTGGTACCCAGTGGGTGGAAGCCAGGACCGCAGCTCAATATTCCCCAGTGCACAGGGCAGCCCCCACCAGAGAACGATCCAGCCCCAGGTGTCAATAATCAAGAACCCCCCCGGCATATGCCTGGGCTCTAATCCAGGCCCTGTCACTTTTTAGCTGCAAAGACTATATATATTTATATAGGAGGCCAGCTAACTTCCCCAAGGTGAAATGAGGATAATACCATAATAAAGCTTGATCGGGCAGACTCCATAAGCGAAGTACTTAAACAAGTAAACAATAGCTGGCAGGCTTATTGGCATTCTGAAGACCTCAGGCTCTGAGTCCCACAGAGCAGGGTTCAAATTCAGCATTTATCAGCCAACCTCGGAAACGTGCTGTCACTGCCCGTCGTGGGGGTCGCCAGGGAAAAGAGACAGCTACTTGGCACGCAGCCTCAGTGCGTGCTGCGGACACTGGAGTGCTGAGTGAACTCTTGTTTGAGCTCCAAAGCATCTGAGCCCGGAAGGGGTGTTAGGGGACAAAAGAACATCTGGCTTCTGGGTACCACAGATACCATGGCAGTGGGACAGGATGGGGTCAGGTGCAGTAGGAGTTGGAGGCGGTTTGGGGGAGGATTCCTGTTGGCCTCGGGCACGGGGAGCTCTGAGCGGGCAGTGCATAGTCCCATGTGTGCGTGAGGCTTGGCTAACCAAGCGTAGCTTCCTGAAATGTAAAGGCCAGCTGCAAGGAGGGGAAGTCACTGAGAGGAGGGAACAGGTACGCTAGAGTAATTCAGGGTATCAGTGGGAAATTTGGCCCTTTAGTGGGCAGAGAATTTCCCGGGAGCTCAGGGCATTCAGGAGGCCAAGCCCTTCTGCTCACCTGGTCTGACCAGAAACCCAGGTCCAAGCATGGACATGTGGCCCTGGAGGTGGATCCTCCCTTTAGGGACAGGCCTGGCTTTGATCACAGTGGAACCGCTGGGAGGTTCGGCCACATGTATGCATGCCCCTACCACTCACTGAGGTGCAGAGTCATGAGCAAGAGGGACAAGCCTGGAGAGAAATAAAGAGGAGTAAGGGGAAATAGGAGCATACCCAGCTGCCTCGGAAGACTCAAAAGAGCCCACTGGTGCACAGTCCCCAAGGACACTCCCTTGCACCCTGCCTTCTGGGCGCCTCAGCCAGAGATGCAAAGACAAGCCAGGAGAGGGGATGACCCCGCGGCGGAAAGGAAGGCTCTGGTGGTCCCAGGGCATGCACCTCCCCCTAGCCTGTTTCTCTCTCCAAACTGGCTTCGTGCCCACCCCTCTTGGAAGGGAATGCCTTGTCCCAAACACAATGACAGCACTTCAAAAATGCCAGGATCTGTTTGTAAGGAAGTGTCTTCGAGGACTCAGAGGGGTAGCCGGGGAATTCGTGGAACGTGTGCTGCAGATTTCAGCAGCCACTCCCAGCGCAGAGCCCAAAGGGACAGGGTCCCCAGAGCCCCGCCCCCACACCATGCTCAGTCCGAGAGCTGCAGACGGATCCAGCAGCGGCAGCGAGTAATTGTAGGCTTGCCTCTGCCTTCCTGTGGCGCACAGCCAAGACAAGGTTCATTCCGGAAGGGCGGGCCCAGCAGGGGAGGCGAGGGAGGGAGGGGAAGGGACCTCAGGTGGAGACTAGTTGGCGGTGGGCTGGCGTGGGGCCCTGGTCTCAGAGCCCCCGAGCTCCAGCTGCTTTTCCTGCTCCAGCTGCTCGCAGAGGCCTGGCCCCTTCTGGCCTCTAACATGCCCTCGCGGGAGTGGGTAGCTTCCAGCGGACCCACCCTCTCTGCCCGCCCTCTAGTTTAAGCGCGAAGAAGCAGTGAGCCATTTCCTGACCCAGACACCATCAAAGGGGCCTTGCGGCAGCCTTTCTGGTCTAGTAGTTTGGTTTTGTTCAGTAAATAATGATCACCCCCCCCCCAAAATAAAAAAAATCCAAACCAACGTAGTCCTCCTCAAGCTCCTGGACTGAGCATGCGCACTTTGGCTCCGGGGGCATTTTCATTCATGAAAGGGGGAAAAAAGATGGCAGAATCACCTAGAAAAAGCTGGGAGAGGGATGCTGGTGGGCAGTCAGCTGCAGACACAAGAAGAGAGAAAAGGCTGCCCAGTGGTGGCAAGGAGATGTGGGTCTGGCCGTCCTGAACTCTTTCTTCATCTGTGAACTGGACATAAGTTTCTAGGTATGTATAAGCAAAAGCCTGTGGACTGAACATAAGTCGCGAGCCACCCACCCCTCTTGCCCCCAAATCCAGAAAATGAAGAAAAACAATGGGCATTGTTTTACTAGACACCTTTGCTCTCTGCCTCAGTTCCCTCATCTGTCAAATGGAGCTAGTGGAAGAGCCTGCTTTAATGCTGACTGAGGACTGCATCAAGGGTTAACTAAGTGAATACATAGAAAGAGCCAAGCACAGCCCCTGGCTGGCAGTAAGCATCAATAAGGGTCTCTTGGAACAGGCGTGTAATCTGGTCTGGAACTAACTGGAAGCCCCTGGGGCCGGATACTGGGTCTCCAGGGGCTCTCAGAGGCTCTCAGAATCTACTGAGGGTGCTTCTCAGACTAGCTCATAAACAGAGGGGATTTTTCATGAAGCCTCAATGAACAGAGGTTAATTCCCCAACACATCCTCCTCCCAGGTCTCCAAGGAAGAGCAAAGCGTTCCCAAGGCTCCCGGCTTGGCTTGACTCTGGCTCCTTAGGACCGCCCTGTGTTCCTGTCAAGCCCTTGGGAGACCGTCCCAAACTGTGGGAAACTGAGGCCCAGACCACCTAGAGAACTGGTTCAGGAGGGGCGACTCTGCGGCCAACCAGGCGGAGCAGCTAGAAGAGTGGTTGGCAAACACAGCTGTACCTTGGACTGGCCTGCGTTGCCCGGGTCCCCCTGCCAGCACAGCCCTCCCCCAGAGATCTGGGATTTCTCAGAACTCAGCGTGGAGGCTGCTCCCAGGTTAGCCACGCCCTGTCCCCTGGCCACACGACCCTCAGCGACGGCAGGCAAAAGAAACAGGCCCATGAGTCCACTGAGAAGGGCAAAGTCTGGGTTTGCCTAAGCGTTTCCCCATCAATTCTGCAAACAAGACCTGGAACTGGAGAAAATCTCCAAGCGGCTTTGTCAATTCCCTCACCTCCCCAACCTCTGCCCCCAACAGACCAAGCTTCCAAGATGCCCCCTGCAGCTGTACCCCAAGGAAGGGTTAACAGGAAGCTCCCGGTGTCCGGCAGCCACAGAAGCCCATTGTTCTCCAGTCTGTCCCCTCCCCCTTGTCCAGGAAGACCCTCTGGGGAGCCCCTTCAAGAGTGCCCGGCCGGTGGCTCCAGGCTGCAGGCCAGCCCTGTCGGGAGAGCCTGTACAGGAAAAGGAAGCCTGCCGGGCGTGGACTGGCGCACAGCTGTCACCACCCGTCTCCGGGGGTTTCCAAGGAAAGGGGCACTCAGCCTTAACAAGCCCTGAATGTGAGGGGGGCACAGCCTCTCCCCACAGTCCCCATCTGGAAGCCAGGAGGCTTTGATCTCAATCCTTTAGGTATAACTTAAACACCTGCTTCCCTCCACCCGCTTCCTCCCTTCGCCCCCCAACCCCAGCATCTCGCGGTCAGAAAATTTCACACCTCACCCCTCCTCCATCTGATTTCAAGTCTTCTCTCCGCCAGGTCCTGCCAGCTTTTTTAAATTAGTAGACTCGGATGTGGGGGGGGGGAGGGGGTGCGTTTTGGCAGGACGGCCTGGATTTGGGGGGCAAAGGACTAAGGAGAGCTGTTAGCAATTCCCTGGAAGGCCCTGGGGGGAGGCGGGACGAGGGCCAGCAGCTGGCAACCAGATGTGGGTGGACAGGCTCGGGAAATTGGTGCCAGTAGGGTGGCCCGAGGGGAAGGTAGCACGCCAGGATACCCAGGGAGCCGCCTAGGTCTGGGAAGGAGGGTGGGGGACAAAGACCGCCGAGACTATTTCTTAACCAAGAGTCAAGAAAGTGCTGGGGGCGGGGGCTGGTCTGGGGCCGAAAGGGCCTGGAGGCTGGAAGGCACCGAGAAATCAAAGGGGCTGGGAAGGGCAGCGGGGCAGGGAAAGGGTGGGTGTAGATTCTGCTCAGGTGGGCGTATTAAAGGGGCAGAGCCGGACTACGGGGCAGGGTTGTGATGGGTGGGATTCTGCTCAGGGGGGCTGCACGGAAAAGGGTCAGGCAGAGAGCTGAGCCTGGAGAGGCCTCAGGCCCGGACCTGCAGGTGGACAGCCTTGAGTGTCTGGGCTCAGCTCTCCTGGACACAAATTTGGGGAGACCTAAACTCTACTTAATACAGGAGGTGTCCTAGTGAGAGCAACCCTGGACGCAGATGGGAGTCGTCTGTGTTCCCTGAACACAGGTGGGGGACTCTTGAGTCCCCTGGACACAGGTGAGGAAGGTCTGGTCTCCCCTAGGCACATGGAGAGGCTTCAGCAGCCTCCACGCCAAGCCTGGGTTAGCGTGAGCCTCACTCCCGCAATCCTCGTTTCCCACCGACTTTTTCCGCTATTTACCTGATTTCCGATCCGACCCCCAGCCCCGGACGCCCCCCGGCGCGGCCTCAGCCTCCCAGCTCGTCCCCTAAGCCCCGCCCCCTCACCCGTGGGAGGTGCAGAAGGTTCGGGCGGAATCCGGAAGGAACCGGTTTGGCGGCGAGGGGCGGGGCTCGGGCCACCTTCGACTCTGGTAGTTCTTGGAAGTCGCTGAACGCAGTGCTCAGGGGCGAGGCCCGGGGGAGAGCGGGGCGAAGTAATTTGTGTACCCCGCCCTCAGGATGATTGACATCCGTATCGCTCCGCCCCGCGCCCTGGCTAGTTCCCCACCCCTGCGCCCCGCGGGGGACTCAAACTTCCTCCCAGAGATCAAGTCCCCGCCCCGCCCCGCTAGCAACCCGGCCAAAGTCTGCGTCTGTACCCGTTCGGACGGGCAGACCTCGCCCTAGGTTCCTGGAACCGGGTAAACCGGTCTGGGTGCTGCTTCTGGGCTGGTCCCGACCCGTGGCCCGGCTCTTTCCCACCTCAGCGGAGGCCTGTCCCTTGAGTCCTGCACAGTGGAGTGGGGGAGGGGATGTCGGGATGGGGGACGCGACTTGAGCTGTCTGTCCCCTCCTTGCCCTCCCGCAGGGCGATCCTCTCTGGTCTTCAGTTTCCAGGTCTGAAAAAAGTGGAGGCTAAAAGGATCGACCCCAGAGGAGAGCTGCAAACCATCATTAATTCACAATAACTTAAGCACCTGCTAGACTCGTCCCTGTCTTCTATGAAGACCAAAGGTTAGAAAAGGAGACAAATCCAGAAGGAAATGTATAATTGCAGTTGTGATAAATACCATCACAAAAAAACAAAAAAAGTAGTTCTTGATTTGAGTGTTAATAAATATTTGGTCCAAATGGGGGGCAGACAGGGAACACTTCCCTGATGCTTTGCCCTTGAGATGAGCTGTCTTAATTCCATGAATAGGGAAGGGAAAAAAGTTTCGGGGGATCACAGCATAGACAAAGGCCAGTGACTGTGAAGATGGTGGAAGTATGGGGAACAAAAAGCAGGTCAGTGTGGCTTCAGGGTGATGCAAGATTAGGACAGAGATGGGCTGGGCCCAGATCAAACAGCTTTTCAGATAGTCCTAGGAGTTCTGTCCCTTTTCCACAAGAAGAATTTTCCTAACTCTGAGGAAGTGGGCAAAGGGATTCAGTGTTATTTAAATAACATAGAATGAATTCTTCAGTGTTTCCCTTGTCAGCTCTCAGTCCAGCTAGTCTAAGAGGATGGTCTTCCTGCCTTAATAAAATGCTTGCCAATCTCCCTTTATAACTAAGAAAGCTGTGTAGAATCTCACACTGGCTACTGGTTTCAGCAGGATCTCAGGACATTGTTTTGTTTTCATTGTAACTTCCATTAACTGTTTCCTTCTAAGTATGGTGAGTGATTAACAAGTGGGTTAATTTTTTTAAAAACAGGTAAGTTGTTACACAGATATGACAAAAAAAACTGAAGTTTGGGAAATTCTATTTTAAGAGTCATGGGAGACCACTGATAAAATTAGATAATAAATATTAAGCACTTAGCACCTGCTCACCCCAGACAACTTCATTTACTCATTCAGGCCTGGGCTGGGCATTCTTAGAATTGACATTGGGAATACAGATGCTAAATAGAACATAAATTTATCCTTTCAGGGTGAGCAGTGCTCTAAGGAAGACTGAGCAGGGTCAAGGAGTAGAGTGTGCTGCTATTTTAGATCTGGTGGCCAAAGAAGGCTTCCCCAAGAAGGTGCCATTTCAGCCGAAATCCAAAGAAAGTGAGGATGGGCTAATGGGTGTCTAGAAGTAGAGCATACAGCAGACAGGAGAAACAGCAAGTACAAAGGTCATGGGGCTCGAACATGCTTGGCCTGTTCTCCAAGCAGAAAGGAGGCCAGTGTGGATGAAGCAGTGGGGAGATGGGAGAGGGAAGTGATCCAATTTGTGTTTTGTAAGATCTAGCACAGCTGCTGCATAGAATAGACTGTGGGGGCAAGGGCAGGGAAGAGTGAGAGGTGGTGGCAGCTCAGACCTGAGCAGGAGCCATAGGGGGGGGAGGGGAGCAGGATGAGAGGTCACATTGACAGCCCGTGACTAGAATGAGGCATGAGGGAAGGAGAAAAAGGGATTCAAGGAGGGTTCCTCAGCTGGACGGCTGTCAGGAAACAGCAAGAATCCCCTTTGAATCTTGTTATGGTGGGAATTCCTTAGGCCCCCACAAGGAGACAGAGGGCCCTGGACAGACAAGTATGGGGTTTGGGGGGAGGTCCAGGATGGAGACCTGAATTTGGGAGTCAGCACAGAGGTGGTATTTAGAGCCCTAAGACTGAATAAGGCTGCTGAGGGATTAAATGCAGACAGAGAGAGGCCCAAGGCCTGGGCAGGGGATGCTGGAGTGTGGGGGCCTGGAGGTGGGAAAAACCAACTCTATCAAATCACGAGGATTAGACCCAACTCTGGAGTTTGGAGGGGAGGCAGGACTATTTTTTCAGCTCTCTGGGCTTAGCACAGCATCTACACACACTTTTCCTTACATATATACTTTCTTGCTGTACATGCTTTCAAACGGCCGGCACTGTATCATCTGGCTCTAATAATAATAAAACGGTAACACTATGTGCCAGGCATCCTACTAAATACTTTACATTTATTAGTTTGCTTAATCTTCACAAGGAACCTAAGAGGTAGGGACTATTGCTCGCAGTTTACAGACAGGTAAACTGTGGCCCAGAGAGGTGAAGTGACTTGTTCCAAGCTACACAGCAAGCAAACAGAGCAGGCTGTGTAGCTCTGGAATCTGTGTCCCTTACCTCACAACTGCAGGTGGCCATTGTCACTCATGGTTCTGAGATATCTTTGTCATCTAAACATGTAGATCTATCTGGTTCTGGCCTTTCATCCTCTGGGGAGGGTCATGGGTAGATAGTCCCCATTTTACCACATCGGTCCAGTTACACGGGCATGTAGGTTGTTTGCCATTTGAGCCAATGTTGGAAAACACTGTAGTGACCACCCTTCTGGAGCCTCCTGCGGCATGCCTGAGGTTCCCTGGAGAATCGCTGGTCACCAGATATGTGTCGTTTTTAGTTTTCAAAGCAATTGTCCAATGGATTACTCCCTCAGAGGGCCTGGCCGAATAACCCAGTACCATGTAATGGTGGGGAACCTCCGGGCCTCTTCGATGTCCGTGGTTGTGGCAACTTTTTGCCTATCCTTATGGGTGAAATGGGGTCTCGGAAAGGGGTGTCTCTTAAGGGAATATGTGTGTGGGATGCTTGTCTTGCTCTGTCTTCCCACTGCAACATTTCTAGCCCGTAACCCCGGACTCGGGCACCGGAAACCCCGGGGCCGCCCTGGCGGGGGCGGGGGTCCGCCAAGCGGCTTCCCGCGGAAGGAAGGGTCCGGCGGTTCCTGCGACAGGATGCACAGTGAGGCCCTCTCCCCAGCCGCCGGGGACTTCCCGGGCCGGGCCAGGCTCGCGGGAAAGTTGCTCCCACGCGGGTGCATAGAGATACCGCTCAGGGTGTGGGGCTCCGAGCCCCCACGTCCCACCGGGGAGTTGTGGGTCAGGCCCCGTAGTGGGTGGCGCTAAAATCTCCCACGTTTCCCGAGAAGCAATCAGGTGGCGGCGGAGACTCGGCTAAATTCCCCGGAGGAAACCTGAGGGCGGAGGGAGCGAGGTGGTTGGGAGGCGGGAAGGGAGCCAGGGGCGGGCGACCTGGTGTGGGTCGGCCCTCCACTGCCCCCTCCTCCTTCTACCCTCCGGCCTCCTCCAGGTCAGGTCCCCCGGGTCGCGGGAAGCCCGCCGGGGCTGGGCCAGTCTGGGCGAGGGGCGGGTGCTTTCCTGGCGCCTCTCGCCGCCCTCCCTCCTCGCACCTGCGGCTCCTTTGTCCTCCCTACAGCAACCCCGCCACCCGCCCTGGGGCAACGCCTGCGGGGCCCCCTTCCTAAACCAGACTTCGGTGAAATGTTTCCTCTCCGCGGCGCCTAATCTGGAGCTGGGGTGGGGCCGAGGCACATAGCTAGGGCTCCCACGGGCACTTCTAAACCCACGGCCGCCTGGTGGGGGAAGCCGTTTGGAGGCCCGCTCTTCACGGATGAGGACACGGCCTGAGCCTCACAATTCTACCCCTTGAGACTGACACAGGAGCATAAAGTGTGCTCCAAAGCTCACCCGCTCGGGTTCCCACACAGGCTGTAAGACCACCGCTAGGAGGTGATTGAGGTCGTCAAGCGGGGCAGGAGGCGGGGTAGGGGAGACCCATATCTGCCGTCGTTCGAGTCTCCGACGGCGGCGTGGTGCCCGGACTCTGCTTGGTGCCTTATAACCTGCAGGACGCCCCCTACAAATGTCTAAACTCAAAAAGTCCTCCCTTCTTTCCCCCGCCGAATTGGAGGGTAAGTTTGAAGGAATCCTAAAAGAGAGAGGCTTGAGTCAGCACACCACGGCGTCCAGCACGAAATGCTCCGTCAATGGGGACCCAGCCCCCTCCGCCCACGTGATAACCGGTCAGACGGGTTTGGGGCCCCAGCAAGCCGCAGCCAGCTCTCGACCCCTTAGCCCTGCCCCGCCCCCCACCAGCGAAGAAAACCAGATGGCAGCAGAGACTTTTTATTCAAATGGTCTTTATTTTCCTATCTGGCATCTCTAGCAAAAGGCCAGAAAGATGAAGGTAAACAGAATCCACCACAGTAAAGTAAACCTCCTCAGAACGTCCTGGCAAGAATCTCCCCCTCCCCAAACTGGTCCAGTCTCACCAACCACTGGTCCCAGCTAAGTCCCACAGGGCTCCGGACACACTCCCCTCCATATTTGATTCAGACCAGGAATGTGATGTCTCAGTTGATTTGTGTCTGCCTCTGAAGGAGGGTCATGCTTGAAACTGTGAATATATTCCCACCTCTAACGCACCAGATGAGAAAAAAATTTAACCTGAAACTAGATCAGGGTCCCCCATACACACACCGGAAGGCGTAGGGGCGAGGGACAGTAGCCCGCAACACGCAGGGCCAAGTGACTCAAGCCGCTCGCCTCCTATTCCCCCAGGGCGGTCCACACCCCAGACCCTCCTCCCAGGCCCCACACCCACTCAAGGCAACAGGAAGCTCCCCACGGCTGCCCTATGACACAACGATGACCGCTTGCATAAGTTCTGTCACGGGAGGGGGAAGGCGGGCGCCTGGAATTCTCTTGAGTTTGGAAACGCAAACACCAACTATTGAAAAACCTTGAAAGGGCTGCACAGCCCCAGTAAAAAACAAAGTCCGACCCTGAGGAGTTTAAAGAACCAAGCCTCCCTACTCCCAGTCCCAGGAGGAGAGGGAAAGGTCTACGTCCCAGTCCGTTAAGACAGCACCTGTGGGCGCGGCAGGTCTCGGCGGAAGGCGCCAGAGCCCCGCGGCTCAGGCTCCTAGGCGCCGCAACTACACGCAGGTGGCGACGGCTCCCCGGGGGCAGCGTCCCTCTCCGGGCCTCTCAGCAGCCCGGGCGGTGGCTCCTCTCCACGGTTCCGCGGGCGTTCCCCCGGGGATGGGCCTCGCCTCGGTCTGCACATTCGGGTGGACGGTTTGATCCGCGCTCTGGGCTCCGGCAGCGCAGCTCTGGGGCACTCAGAAGGCCACCACGGCCCGCACGACCACATTCAACATGCTGTCCGCGGGGCGGCAGGCCGGCTTTGCCTCGCACGCCGGCGGCGCCGTCGTGGGAGCAGCGGGGCTGCAGTTCAGGAGGCCGGAGAAGCGCCTCTGTAAGACGCGCGCCAGGTTGGGGAAGGCGCCCTCAGCTTGCGCCGGAGGGGGCTGCAGGCGATCAGAGACCTCCGAAGAAGTACCTTCCTGGTCTTCCTCTTCTAGGCGGGCTTTCTTGCTCGGGATCAGTCCGGCCCCGCCGTCGCTCAAGCTGCTGCTTCGCCGCTTGCGGCTGATTTTGGCGGCGCGCGGGGCACTGCGGGTAGGGGTCTCCTGGGCTCGGGGCACTTCCTGCGTGTCCATGGGCTCCGGAGAGGCCTGCTCACCATAGGGGGGCGCTACCTTGGCTGCTGCTTCCGCTTCCCGCGGTGGGTGCAGGCGAGGGTCTGCGGATTGGGCGGGCGGCAATGGGACCTCGGGCTCGTGGGCCTCCACCTTGGCCGAGAGGTAGAGCTCCCGAGCGCTGCGCATGACTAGCGACAGCTGCAGACTCCGGTGCAGCCGCAGGCCACCGCGCTGCATGCGTGAATGGTACATCTTCCACACCGACAGGGTCATGATACGTTGCGCTTCCTTCTGCACCTCCATGTTGGTTCGACGGCGGCGACTCCCGAGCTGGAAAGGACACGGTAGCAGGTGCACTCCGAACAACGCGCTCGCTCACGCCTCTCCACAAACGTACAAAGTCTGTGACACTGCTAAGACTGCCCCAGCGCCCGCCACCCGGGCCCTTTTGTACCCAGAGTGAGGTCATGGACGCCCCGCCCAATCAGAGCGCCGCATCCGGGCTTTCCACCTAGCCGTGGCTAGACACTCCTTAAAGCGACAAGGCAGAATTTACCGAGGTGGGCAAGGGTACTGGAACCCGGGCGAGGACCAGGTTCTCCAGTCCACGCTGAGCTCGCGGGGTGGTCTCCTTTCTCAAAGCCCTTCAGTGCGCCCGCGCGCTGGCCTATAGGAGAGGAACCGCGAGTGGGGCTCAGGGCCCACCCACGTGTAGCCCCAGCAGGTAGTAGGCAGCACATTTCCATTCACACCTGGGAAGACTCGGTTTTGAGCCGGTACATCCCCGTAGAAACAGTTCCTATCATCTACGACGTCTAATTAATTTTTTTTTGAATCGATAACTATGCTTAACACTGATGAAGCTTTTACAACATGCCAGGCGTTGTTAAGGCCTTTCTTTCACAAATATTGATTCTTTATCTCCACTCCGCGGAGGGTACTATTATACCTGAATTCTTCAGGTGGGGAAACCGAGCCAATGGCTCGTCAAATATATGTTAAATTAATACATGGGCCACTGCGGTGAATGGGGCCACTGAGGACTCCAGCTTCTTCTATCTCTCTAGCCAGCCCTCTTCACTCGCCTTGTGTTTAGATGGTAAGAAGGCGGACAGCGGACGTCTGCAGACACGAGAGCAGCCCGCGCTGCTATTCCAGCGCTCCGCACCGAGCATTCCCCCAGTTTCCCTCCAAACGAGCTCCACAGGTGGGCTTGGTGCTTGCAAGGAGGCGGACCTGGCTACCAGACTGTCAGGCTGAACATTCCGCTGCAGCTCCCTAGACGACGAGGCCCCACTCCGCCTCGGCGCCCCGGGAGGCGGGGTTGGGAGCCGAAAAACAGCAACGCAGGTAGAACAAATAGATTAAAAAAAAAAAGTCGGCCCTACCCTTCGCTACGCGCTAGCGCTCCAAAAAAACCTATTTCCAGTTCTTTAAAATAAAGGCGCACCATTTGGTAGTCTCGCTCCATTCATTCGTGGTGCGGGCCCTTTAATGGGAGGCTCCGCCCAGCGGACTGGTGAGATAAGCCTTCAGGCCTCTGGACTCACCAGACTTCCCGGACTAAATTTGGAAGTAATGACGTGCGATAGGCGCACGAACCGCTTCCGGATGCCCATATAAGGATAGGGGCAGTGATCTCCATACAGGACTGTAGCAGGCTTCTTCCGGGCAGAAGGGGCGGTGTCTTGGTCTCAGGACACGCCCCCTCCCTCTCGTCACCCCAAACCAGGCCGCTGGAGCTGGCTGGAGCCCCCGGCTTCCGGAGCGGCATCCAGGTGGGCGGGGGGAGGAAGAGGGAAGTTTCGCTTCCTTCCCTCCGAGGCCAGGAAGGCGTGACGCCCCTCCGGGAAAGCCGCCCGCAGGCAGGTAGGGGCGACCTCAGGGTTCCCATTGACGCCATCTCCCACAGATCCTATACAAAGACCTTGCCAACACTCGCGGCGACTCGCTGAGGTCTTCATCCCTGTCCCCCCCGACACACTTACTTCCCCTACAAAATTTCCCAGGTATTCCTGCTTCCCCCCCCAAAATCATGCACCTTTGGAGCACCCTCACGTCCTGCCTCCCACCCCCCTGCACATGGGGACTCAACAATTATTCTTATAAAAGATCCTTTCAAAAACTACCTGTTATGTGATCCTGCCACACACTAAGGAGACCTGCTGAGGACGCCCACATCCTCCCACCACTACTACCATGGAAAACTCCACAATGACATCCCCAGTCGAGGCGCTATCTCTGAGACACATCGGGGCGGCCCTCCGAGGATTTTTCAGATATCCCTCCCAGATCTCGCCAAGGGGAGACCAGGACCCCACTCCAGCAATGGCTTCCCGGCCAAAAAAATTAAGTAATTGGTTTTCTGAGGAAAGAGCACCTCTGTCACACAGGGGGCAAACCCTATGAGTCTCTAACCAGCCATCCCTGCCCCACTCCCCACGCAGAGGACTTCCTTGCAGACCATCCTCCGACCCACTATCATATCCCCTCCTGCGACTCCCAGGCTCGCACCCAGAAAGACCCCACACCCCAGAAGCATCTCCGGGGCCCCCACTTACAGGCACCCCACCCAGGGCGACCTCGGGGCGCCCCTCCTCCGCAGGAAAAAAGAGGAGGGGAGAGTCCAGCAAAACTCCCCACCGGAGAATGCCCTCGTCTCCCTCCGTCCCCGCGGTTAGGTGGGGAGGACCACAGCTCCCCCAACCCATTCCCAAACTTGCCGCTCTGGGCTGGGAAGATCTCCCAGGACAGGATCCAGATGCAGGTTCGGGGAATCCGTTAAAAGGATCTATGAATCGAATGCGCCCCTTCCCCAGTCATAATCTCGTCTGATTGGAAGATTATTATTTACATAGCCCAGAAGGGAAACAAGCTGCGCAGCAACAATCCGAAAGGCTGGGTCTCGAACCCACGATTCAGAGCTCCGACACGAAACCGAGGGGACAGAGCTGCACGGGGGAACTGGCCGGGCGCACCGGCAGGAAGCCGTTCCTGCCCACAACAAAGATGGCCGCAAAGAGGGCGGAAGTTCCAGCAGTCTGGGCCTCTACGGCCTTTTTTTCTACCCTGGCAGCCCCGCTCTCGATAGTTGCACTGGTCACGTGACGGGGGCGGGGGTGGCGGCGAGTTCTCTCGGGTTGGGAGGGACCCAGTAAGCCTGGCCTAGAGCGGGAGGGGGCTCGGCCTGGGGCGGCGGGGTGACATGTCTCTCGAAGACCCGTTTTTTGTAGTCCGAGGGTGAGTGACAGCGATGGGTGATGGCAGAGGGTGCTCGTCCCCGTGCCAGCCAGTGCCTGGTGCCCGCCAGAGCGTGCCAGGCGGTCTGCGCTCAGCTGTCGGGGTGCGGGCGTCGGGGTCCCCCTGTGGCCGAGTGGGAGGGGTACGCAGCGGGATAGGAGGATCTACTGAGTCCCCCACCCGTTTGGAGGAGAGTGGCGGGTGGGACGACCGCCTGCTCCCATCGCGTCCACTGTGCCCCTACCCCACAGAGAGGTGCAGAAGGCTGTGAACACTGCCCGCGGGCTGTACCAGAGGTGGTGCGAGCTCTTGCAGGAGGGCAGCGCAGTCGGACGTGAGGAGCTGGATTGGACCACCAATGAGCTGCGGAATGGTCTGCGCAGCATAGAGTGGGACCTGGAGGATCTGGAGGAGACCATCGATATCCTGGGGGGCTGGACGGGCACATGGGAGAGCCCTCTGGGGTGGCAGGGGTCGCTGGGAGCCAGCCCTTGGGGAGGCTGTATACCCGGGATGTGTCCAGGGCTGGAGGCACAGGAGCAGGTTATGTCTGCCTCTGGCCTTGACTCTTGACTGCTGGCTTAACGCATCGTGGAAGCCAACCCAGGCAAGTTCAAGCTCCCAGCTGGAGACCTGCAGGAGAGGAAGGTCTTCGTGGATCGGATGCGGGAGGCAGTCCAGGTGAGGAGAGTTTCTGGGTGGGGTGAATGTGGGAATGTTGGGGTGTCTTTATTTTCTGATGCCGTCCTCACCCTCAGGAAATGAAGGACCATATGGTCAGCCCAGCAGCCATAGCCTTCATGGAAAGGAATAATAGAGAGGTAAGGCATTCTGACCCAACATATTCTCCTGAGTCTGTTGGGGTGATCCTCCCCTTTTAGGGCAAGCCTGACCCTCACCATGTGTGTTTGCCTGTCTACGTATATGTGCATGCCTGTCCCTTCTGTGTCAACATTCATAGTCCCTGTGCACAGTTGTGTCCTGGCTGTCTACATGCCTGCACTTTTTGGGTGTGTACATACAGCCGAGCCCCTCCCTGTGGGTAATCCCTTCTACCATCTCCTGTGCATCTACACTGGTTTTCTGGAGAAACTGGTTTCTTTTTTTTTTTACTGTGTCTTACTGATCCCAAGACATAGGCTACCTTTTTTCTGTGTGACTGATGCATCTGAGCATGTGAACTTGGCCTCTGAGTGGATGGCCCCTGCCCCCTGCCTGAGTGCCATTGGCCTCTGTGGTGTACCTGCTCAGGCCTTCTGTGCTCACTCTCCCTGCTGCCTCTGTGGTGTGTTCCTTCTTTGCCTGTTGTAACACGCTGGCCTCACCCCATCCCGTCTTCAGCCCACATGGGGGTCTGGGAGGGTCTTGTGGCTGAGGCCCACACCAGCTTAGACTCCTCTAGCAGTGCTCACCTGCTTTCCCAGGTGTGCTGCCTTGTGCATTAAAGTCTAAATTCTTAAATGCATCTTTATATGATAAGTGTTCTCTACAGATTAACTCATTAAGTCCCCATCCTAATCCCAGGAGATAGGGAGTATAGCTTTCTTCATTTTACAGAGGAAACTGAGGCATGAGGCACCGAGAGGGCAAGTGACATGGCCCTGAGGTCACCTTGCTAGTAAGAGGTGGGCTGGGGAACCCAGGCTGTCCCACATCAGACACTGCTTTCCTGACTAATCACCATCTCTATTTGCCACCAACCTGTGCCTGGCTCTGCTGTGAGTGGGGTCCCTCCCTGAGCCTCTGGTCTGTGCCCCCACAGATGCTGATGGGCAGGCCAGCCTCCCAGAAGTCATCTAGCGACTTGCTGGATGCCAGTGTGGTGTCAGCTACCTCTCGCTACATTGAAGAGCAGCAGGCCACGCAGCAGGTTTGTGTGGATGATCCGGGGCCCTGAGCCGGAGGGGCCTGTGGACAGCTCAGAGCTCCCTACTGACAGCTGTTCCCCTCATCCAATCTGCAGTTGATCATGGATCAACAGGATCAACAGCTGGAAATGGTGTCTGGGAGCATCCGGGTTCTGAAACACATGTCCGGTCGGGTCGGAGACGAGCTGGATGAGCAGGGCATGTGAGGCCAGGTCCCTGGGGGTGGGGCCCGGGGGCCCTCCGCTGACCGGTGTGCACAGGGCCTTCGGGGCCTGATGCCATCCTGGTCTGGGCAGCATGCTGGATGCCTTTGTTCATGAGATGGACCACACCCAGTCCCGGATGGATGGGGTCCTCAGGAAGATGGCCAAAGTATCCCACATGACAAGTGGTGAGTTGCTTGGGGGAAGTGATTCAGGGCTGGGGGACATGGGTTTCGGGCAGTGCCCCTTTCCCCTGTGACCTCTGACCCTTTGACCCTAGACCGCCGACAGTGGTGTGCCATTATGGTGCTGCTGGGGGTGCTTCTCCTGGTTCTCATCCTGCTCTTCTCTCTCTGACCCTGGCCCTCCCCAGGGGGCTGTCCTTCTAGCTGGGAGAGCTGGCAGGGCCCTGCCCCCTGGGAGAAGGGGTTCCTGCCTGGGGAGCTGTCCCAGGGCTCTAATCCAGAGCTAGTGGGACCCTCAGTGCCCTGGGCCACAGCACCCACCACTGGTCCTGTCTCAAGTGCACTTAGGGGGTGGTGGAGGCAAGGTGACCCCTCCCCATTTCTACTCCAGTGCCCCAAAGCCATTTGCTCTTGTGCCTTCTACATGTGCCAACTTGGAAATAAAACCCCAGCCTTTTTTATACATATCTGTATCATACCGTGTGCTGACTAAACTTGGGGCCACCTGCGGAAGAGAAACTCCCACTCTAAGCTCCCTGCTTGCAGTTGCTGGGGTCCAGGTGTGTGCGTGTGTGCATGTGTGAGGAACTTCACTGATTGATATTTGGTGTGGAAAGAACTATTCTAGTTTAGGTTTTTTATTACCCTTGAAAATTCCAAACGCTGATACTTCCTTGAGCTTTTGAATGAAGTTCAGTCTGAGGATCTTCTGCTTGCTTGGTGCCTAAGGCAGGTAAATCCCCTAGCTAAGCAGTCATTGCTGGGGGGGGGGGGGTCTCTGAGCGACTCTGGGCTCCACTGCCCACCTGATCACTTCTGACGCATCACTCTAGCAAGGCAGAGTTTGTAAAATTAAGGGTTTTGCCTACCAAGGTCCTTAGTACGAAATGATTCCTAAAAGCCAGGTAAACTTGCAACCTGAGATTATGTGAGATGTTACCATCCCTCGCCTTCTGATTATAGGCATCAGAACCATGCATTTCAGTTGCTCCCTTACACTTTGCTAAGTGTTGGGTGTTAAAAGGATGACATTCCACTAGGCTGATTGGTCAAATCTTAAAAAAGAACCAAGTAGGTATAGGTTCCTTTCTTTGTGCAGAAGGCTTTGGGTTCTCTCAGTCCTTCCTGTACTTAGTTCTAAGTCTTCCTGGCATTAACAGATGTGCTTCTGGGCGTTTCCGTGTACTTGGGGCAATCTGCTCCTTAAAACACAGGCCCCCTATTGATGTTGGCCCTCAAAAGCCCTGCTCCTCTGGCAGCTGAGGCTGGGGGCTGGTCTTACTGAAATATACCTGTTTCCGTGGGCACTGTGATACCACTTGATCTTCTCCACAGACATCTGGAGCTCTCCCTAGTCACCGTAGACAGACCTGGTCTCAGCAGGCAGGAAGCTTTTCCCACCTCGAGGCAAAGATTTTTTGACAAGATGGGATTTCCTAAGATCAGTGAGATCTTTCCACACTACTTTATAAACACTCTGAATCGATGGTACCCTAAGGCATATCCCTGTCTTTTTGAGTGGGACACCAAGGCATATCTGTCTTTTTAATCTCACTTGATGGGAGGTTTGTCCTGTCACATCCAGAACCTACTGCTTTTCAGGCATTCTGAACTGCACTGGGACTTGCCATCTCAACTTTGGTGTTCCTTCTACTGCATGGGTGCGCTGGCTCGGATGGGGAGAGGGGTACAGGTGTGTGTTCACGACGCGTATGTGGGGCTGAGGGGGTCAAACCACAGAAAGGCAGTGAGCAAGTGGGCCTGCTACCCTTCTAGTTAAGGGGAGGCTCTGGTGGGACGCTGGGATTAAGGCCAGGAGGGTGTTTTAAGTGGAAGCTGTCAGTGGCCTGGGTCAGAGGCCGTTTTCTCATCTGAAAGGGGAACCCCATCCCTGCTCTCACACAAGGTGTGATGCTTGGAGTGGTTGCTGCCAGCACACCCAGACAGGCCCCTGCAGTATCTGTCAACAGGAAACCCTGGAAAGTTAGGGGCCCCTCGTGTGGTGAGCATCCCTGCACCCCCAATGAGCAGCATGCAGCAGGGTTGTTACAAAGGCGTTTAGTTTATTCTCATCAGTATCACTGATGTCCTCATGGTTCACATTTCCCAGTGCGGCTCCTCGCCTTCCTTACAGTAG
This sequence comes from Smutsia gigantea, assembly GCA_032199065.1. Lineage (NCBI taxonomy): Eukaryota > Metazoa > Chordata > Mammalia > Pholidota > Manidae > Smutsia > Smutsia gigantea. The sequence continues at coordinate 23,413 of JAVSCE010002087.1, forward strand.
TTCATGTGCAATCTCACTGACAGCCCGGGGAGTGGGGGGCTCGGCCCAGGGAGGGGAGGGCAGGGCATTGGCACTTCACGCGGACAGGGCAGGCAGGCAGTCCGTCTTGCGTGAATGAGGCGCGGGAGAGTAGGCGGCTGGGGCAGGCAGAGGAGGCCCCCACAGTCTTTTTTGCGTTAATTGATTTCTCCATTCATGCTCCTTCCTGGGCTGCCAGGGGTGGGGGACCATGCAGCTCAGGGCAGGGCTGGGCAGGGCCAGGGGGAAAAAAGCAGCAGGCGCCGAGGGCGGACAGGTGGGAGGGCGCAGGGGCAGTTCCTGGGGTAAGGCACAACCCTGTCTTTGGCTCTCCTGGTGAGGAGTTTCCTCCCCTGCACCCCTGCCTGACCCCTCCCCACCCCCCCAGACCAACACACACAGTCCCGGGAGCCAGGGGCGCCTCCTGGGGGTCCCTGAAATGAGGGGGCTCTGCCACCCAACCTAGAGTGCAGGGGCTGGGAGGAGGGACGGGGCAAGCCCCACCCAAGGACAAGGCAGGGAGAGGCCAGGCAGGGGTCTACCCAGGACAAGGAGGTGGGGAGGGAATAGACCCCAGTCCCAGAGAGCTGGCCCCTGCTAAGGCCTGGAAGGAGGGGAGCGCCTGGAGACTCCTTCCTTGTTGAGGGGGGGTCTGGCTGGAGCCCCAGACCACCCCTCAGCCTCGGACAGCCGCTTACCAAGTGTCCAGGATATTGTGCTTTGGGATTGACGCTGGGGTGGGGTGTCAAGGCCAGGATGAGAGGCAGGGGAGGTGCGACTAAGGTGCTTGTGCTTTAGCTGGGGGTGTCGGCTCCCCCCCACCACTTGGGCACTGAAGGCAAAGGTGCCGGGGGCTGGGCCAGGGAACAGTGTACTGGGATCTCCCCCCCACCCCCACTCCCCACCCTGCAACAAGCAGATGTCAGACCAGAAGGGGCTGCTGGGTGGGGGTAGGGTGGCTCCCAATCAGATTCCAAAGGTCCAGTCAGAGCTGACCCCCACCCCACCTCCTGTGATCCTCCTGCCTCTGGAGACAGAGGTAACTGGGAACGATGGGTGCACGGGCCCTGTCAGGCTGGGGAGGAGAGAGAGGCAAGAGGCAGTGAGGTCAAGGGCCAAAGCTAAAAATGTGAAATCCTGACACCCAGTGCTGAGGGAATGGGGAAGACAACAATAAAACGCCCCGAGTTCACAAGTCAAACAGAAAAAACAAAAACCCCTTGCTCTGGGCAAGGACAGAGAGGAATGGTTAGAGAGAAAATTCTGCAAACACTGCTAATAATGAAAGCAGGCCCTGCCCTGTCCCTAAGGCCAGGGATACCCTTCAAATGGAGCCCCGCTGGGGGAGCAGCAGGTCAGACCCATAGGAGCCCGGGCGGCCCTGCCTCCCAAACATGCACCCACACTCCACACACACACACCTGCAATCAGCCTGCCCCAGCCCCTATGCCCCATCCTGCCTTCCACAGCCCTGGGACCGAAGGGGACCTCAGACACAGTCCCGTTGGTTTGAAAAATAAAAGGAATCTTATACTTCAATATTTCATTAGCTAAAAAAATGTTTTAAAAAGTATGTACACGGGGTGGGGGCAGGGTGGGGGTGGGGAAGGGAGGGAAGGGCACCAGCCCCCCCCACCCAGCCTGCTCCCCTGGGTTCCAACCCTGGTCCTACTGCCACTTATATCTTCATCTTTTTAAATGCAAAACATCTACACACGCACGCGCGCACACACATGCACACGCTTCTGCAAGCACCTGGAAACCTCTCCTATTCTCAGACCCCGGGTCTGCTCTCAAGGGCCCCTCACTCAGGACCTGCCCCTCAGGCCCCAGGGGGCAGATGGGGGCGGCAGAGGCTGAGTACAGGGTGGTAGAGAGAGAAGGGCACCGGGCCGGCCCCCACTCCACCACCTTAGGTTAGTTGTGGAATTTCTCTGAGCCTCAGTTTCCTCTAATGCAAAATGGGCAGCAGTTCCCACACCTGGCTTACCCCAGCCTGCAGGCGCAGGGACAGACCAGGGAGGCAGGAAGGCGCTTTTGGAAACGTGGAAGCACTGGGAGATGGTGGCGGCGGGGGGTCCTGAGAGCCCCGGGGCCCGCGAGTCCCAAGGAATGGAGGCTGAGGGATGCTTCCTCCAGGTGGCCCTGGGACCTGGGGAGGTGAGGCTCCTGGAGCCCCCAGGCCAGCCCCTCCCTGTGCCCGGCCTGGGGAGTAGGGAGACAACTGCCAGGGGTTAGGAGAGGGGGAGTGGGGGCTCCCCGACTGTGCACGACTGTGTGCTAGAGAAGGCAATGCAGACCTCACACCCCTGCCACCTTCTCCCAGCCCGCTCCGATTGGGGTCAGGGGTGGGACCGGGGAGGCAGAGGGGCCGGGAGCATGCACCACCCCCCGTGGTGGGTCCTGGGGAGGGACAGACAGTAGCTCGTGACCAAAATGGTGGGCAGGTGTGATGGTAGGGGGTGGGGGGGAAGGGGACAGAGTGTGACAGCCCCTCGGGGACAGGCTGGGGCCGTTACTGCAGAGCCTCAGTCGACGGGCCGCCCTCGCCATCATGGCTGGCTGGCTCAAAGCTGGGCTCCACGCCAATCATGTCTGGCTCGATCTTGCCTGTGTCGCTGATGAAGGTGGTGTAGGCGTCACCCTCGGGCACGAGCAGCTTGACCCTGGGCATCCAGCTCTTACGCACAACACGGCGAGCATTGGTGCACATGTCAGCCGCGATGGCATTCATCTCACTCTCCTTGAAGTTGGGGGCAAAGTTCTGGCAGTAGTCTGCGGAGGCAGAGCAGGCGGCTCAGGACGAGCATGGCCCTGGCCTCCAACTCTGTTGACAGGCACTCACCACATGGCTCTGGGAACCCCGAGCCACACATACACGGCACCCCTGAACACCCCCTCAGACGTGACAACTGAGGCCATTGTCAAGACACTACACTGCATTGGCCAGGCCCAGGCTTGACTGAGCATGGCCTCATGTGGAGGATGTGTGGGTTTGACGGATGGCCCAGTGCTTTTAAAAAAAAGTGCACCGATGTGCCAGAATTCAGGAACTGGGAGACTGCACGTGAAAACCTAGACTTTCCTCCTGACAAATGGCTGGAGCCCGGGCTGCTTCATCATTCCTGTGACCACCGTGAGTTGGAGGTCCCCCTGCCCCACATGACACAGGCTTCCCTTCAGGGTCCTGCCCACCACCTCCCATGAAGAAATCTCTACCCAATCACAGCCCTCTTCCCAACTAGCCTAGATTGAGCCTCAGAATCCTTCTTAACACCGAACTCTATCCAGCCATCAGGGCCAACACCAGGAAGAAGGACCATCTGCCCACCCCAGGACCCACCCAACCTGACCCTGGAAGGTCACTTACACTTGACAGCGTGGAGGACGCGACTGTCCAGAGGTTTGCGGCTGGGGTTGTTGCTGGAAGAGCGGATGCCAGTGCCACAGCTGTTGGCCAGCGTGTTCCTGGGGCAGGGGGTGTTGGGGAGAGTCAGGTCCCCTGTGGTGGGCGGGACACGGGGCAGCCCCACTCCCACCCCTGGGGCTCCGGGGAGCAGCTCACCGGTCAAAGAAGGAGGCCAGGAGGCGCCGCAGCAGGACCTTGTGCCGTGTGCCCGCACTGATGTGGCAGTTCATGAGCTGCGCCCTTGTGATGTACACGTTGGTGCCTGGAGAGGGGAGCCAGCGGATGGCTGGGGCCCCCAAACCGCCACATTCCCCATGCAGCCAGGCCCTGGTCTGGGCCCAAGACCCTCCCTGGCCTCTTGCCCCAGGATGGCTTTGTCATTGTTCAGGAAAAGGCAGTGATGGCGGTGCCACCACCCATGGGGCACCTACGTGCTAGACTAGGCCCTGTTCACACGTGGGCAGCATTTCCCACACAACCACCTGGGCACCAAAAAGAATAAGCAGCAGAGGCACCCCAGGTACCTGGCCTTCAAGGACCAGGTTCTTTTACCCACTTGATAATTAACCTTCCAACAACCCTATGAAGCCACTCTCTACCCCCATGTGTCCAACAGTACCAGCCAACGAGTGCATGCCAGCCTCCAGGGTAGAAGTGTAAAGGCCAGTCTTTGATGCGTATCAATGGCAAGGGGTGTCAGCTGCCCCTGGGGGACAGCGGGCAGCAGAGCTGGGCTGGACCCCAAGTCTGGCTCCTACCACCATGCCACAGGCTGCTGGCTCAGAGGGCACTGAGGCCCAAGGGGGCGGCGAGGCTGGCCCACCTGTCACCAGTTCCAGCTTCTCTGAGGGGTCGCCCTCGTCGTACAGTTTGGGATGGCAACGGTTGCCGATCTGGTTCATGAGCTCAGCTGGGAGAGACGCCAGGTCTTGCCGCACCCGGATGCGATTCCGGCTCTCGGGGGTCAGCTGCTCAGGGAGGGCCTCCACCTTCTCGGCTGGCGGGCAGAGAGTGGTGTGTGTCACGGACCGAGGCAGCAGGGGTCGGGCTGGGGGTGGGGGCACAGGGTGGGCGCCTTACCCGTCTGGCCGACATTCATCATGCTGTACATGGTGTACATGTTGCAGATCTGCCGGTACTGCTCGTCTGTGTCTTCCTCGCCCGCATCCTCCTCTTCATCCTCCTCGTTGTGGTAGGAGCCGGGGCTGTCGCTGGTATAGGCGCTCGAGGTGCCCGGGCTGGTCCGCTCCGAAGTGCTGGGCCCAGTCGCCATGCCCCCCGCCACCGCCGCTGCCGCCACCAAGGCCTGCTGAGGCGGCAGGGGCTGGGGTGGCCGGCTGGTGGCCAGGTCCGGCGTGGAGAACTTGGCCATCTTGCGGCTGCCGTTGCCGCCCCCGCTGCCCCCCGCCTCCTTCTGGCCACCGTCCCACAGCCGCTTGGCCACGGGCGTGCACTGCACCGAGTCCGACTCCTGCTGCTCTGTCTTGATGCGCGACACGAGGGGCAGCGGGGTCCCGCAGGCAGGCCAGCTGGACGTCTGTGCCACAGGGCTCTGAGGCTCGGATGACGGGGCCTCCTCGGCGTGCAGGCCCTGTGAGTCGCAGCTGGGGGAGCTCACCTTGAGGAAAAACTCAGTGCCCTTCTCCATGATCTCCTGGATCTGCAGGAAGCCGGCCGTGTACATGAGCAGGAACTGGTCACCCACGTTCATGCTCAGCCGGCCTGTGTAGCAGAAGCTGAGGATCTGCTGGAACGACTGTGGCTGCACGGCTGCCGGCAGCTCCACCACGGCGCTCCGGCTGCTATTGAACAGGTCCCGGAAGTAGGAGCTGCTGGCGGCCAGCACGGCCCGGTGGGCCTTGAATGCATGGCCCTTGACGACCACCGACACATCACAGTACAGGCCCTGCAGCCGCTGCTCGTTCAGACACTCCAGAATGCTGTTGCCAAAGTTTGGAATCTCCATCTGCAGGGTCTGAGCCATGGCTGTGACTGCGCGGGGGACAGGGAGAGATGGGGGGACAGGGTCAGCCAGCACACTCAGCCCTGGTCTCATGGACCTTCCTGCTGCAGGGAGACGTGGGAGCACAGACATCCATGTCGTGGAATGTGCCGAGGCCCTAAGAACCGCCCAGAGCCACCCGCTCCTGCTCTGGCATGGACTTGCCTCCAGGACAAAGCAGCTACGTTAACCACAGGCCAGGGGGACTGTGGGCTGTCCCTTGCAGACAGGGGAACAAAGGCACACTTACATGTATGTGCTTGAAAATTAAAATGAGTTGACAAAGCAAGCACCCAGTGAGTACGACACGCACAGGGTACCTCTTGTGGAGAGCGGTTGGGACAGAAGGAGCAGGAGTACAGGACAGGACTGATTGTGTTTTTGTGCCTAGTCTCCATCTAAGGCCTGAAGCGGGCCTAACTCTGAAAGAAACCTTGAAGTTTCCTAAATTCCAGGAACAAGTATCTCAGGGATGTAGGGAGGTCTTATCTCAAGGCCAGCCACCTGGACCAGATGACCCCTGGCGTATGTGACTTTTAAGTACTGGATTAATGTCCGTTGTATTGATCTGTGGGCAATACTTAAGTGATTGGATTGAGGTCCTGGAGAAGGGTGTGTGAATCTAATCTGTAGGCAATTCATGTGTATATGAGCCATGCCAGAATAAAGCTTCTTTGCATTCTGCACCAGACAGTTTGCCCTCCTGTAGTCTTGTATATACAGCCCGACGCCCCCACTCAGGAACTGCTCGACTCCTGCCGGCAATAGTGGCACCGGAACAGGAACCTGAGTACGGGGGAGCAACGCCATGGAGCCACCAAGAGCAAAGATGCAGCGCTGCGGATCTGAAGCACTTCTGCCATAGCACGCAGGCAAGAAAGTGCGGGGACGGTGGTAAAGACAGGAGTTGAAGAAAAGGACCAACAGTCCGATGCAGAAGGAGCCATGTGGCTCCCAGAAAGATTGGTCCGCCCTGCTGAAGCTCATACTCCTCTGCATTCTGCTGGCCGCCGCGGGAGCCAACCACACAACACTGGGCATTTGTGCCAGACCCTCCGATCCTCCACCCAGCAGATTGGGACGGCCTGGAGATCATTGTCCAGATCAGTGATACCAGGATTCTGGGCCATCCTTCCACCTCCGGGAATTCGCGTGCCCTGAGCCCTTATCAGAATTATTCAGCCGAAGGAAAAGGAATGCCGGTGTGCTTCCGTGCTGGGCCTTCTGACAATTGTATCAGTGTTATGGACAGCAAAGGGAACAGAGTGCTCATGCCTGCGGTGAGTATGTCCTGTCCTGGGATGACTAACGATTCCAAGCGTAAATCCAAATGTGACTATGACCATGGCCACCCTTTCCCCCTCAGCAAGTGCCTTATTGTGGCACAGAGAATACGAGGGTTAATGCAACAATCTTATGGACCTGTTGTGTAGAAAGAACCCCAAAACGGTGTAATGTGTCAACAGGGCACTACTGGGACTGGTCTACCTGCGATAACTGTTCCGATCATCAGCTGACGGCTGGAATGTGGTGGTCTAGTAACGGGCATCCTCAAACTTATATTTGGAAGCTGGCAGCTGCGTCAGGATGAAGGGTGAACATGAATGATCAAAATGAGGAGTGGGGTTTTAATGATAATGCAAAAGATTTTACAGTGCTTGCTTGTGTCAATCCCTCTTATCTTCTATTAATCGGTGATGTCTATGTAAGTGTGGGGAATAATTCAAAATTCAATGTTAGCTGCAATAATTATAACTTTACTTCCTGTGTAACTTCTCTGTCAGAAATTCAGACTGCAGATTTTGTAGATACTTTGGCTCATGATGTGTCTCTTGCCTGGGCCACCCAAGAATCAAGTGATTCCCAGGTGGAACATAAGCTCCAGGCTTTAGAGCTATGGTGTTTTACTTGGGTGATCAAGTTAATGTGCTGAATACTAGAAAGCTACATCAAGAGATAATAGCTATCCAAGAGGCAAAATTAGATTTGTCACCAGAAAAATTAGCAGAAGAGTTTTTGGAAGGTTTAAGCTCCATGGTGTCCCCACCTGGGCCTCTACCAAAATAGCTCTTGAGCTCCTACATTGTCTGTGCTCTAATGCTCTTTCTTCTACTTATATTGGTCCCTACAGCACTACGTTTGGTAGAAAAAGTGCTGAAGCAAATCTATGGAAGCCTCCACAAGCAAAACTTATCACTCAACCCCCCGCCAGCCAATTTTGGCTTAGGAGGCTGGATAGCCAGTGACGGGTAAGGCAAGAAGGGGAGTGGACCCACCTAAGACAGGGAATGGGTCACGCAACCCTCAGCCCGATGACGGGTAAGGCCATCCCTGTTCTTGACCAACCTAAGACAGGCACAGTCATCCCATGCATTCAAACATTTTAAAAAATAAAAAAGGGGGACATGTGGAGAGCGGTTGGGACAGAAGGAGCAAGAGTACAGGACAGGGCTGATTGTGTTTTTGTGCCTAGTTTCCCTCTAAGGCCTGAACTGGGCCTGACTCTGAAAGAAACCTTGAAAAGTTTCCTAAATTCCAGGAACAATTCATGTGTATATAAGCCATGCCAGAATAAAGCTTCTTTGCATTCTGCACCAGACAGTTTGCCCTCCTGTCGTCTTGTATATACAGCCCGACGCCCCCACTCAGGAACTGTTCGACTCCTGCCGGCAGGCCCCGGCAACCTCTGAAAGGCACTGGCACAGAAACAGCAAAAGAGCAAGGTCATCTGATTTTCCATACTGTATCTGCACATGACCCTTAATCACCATTTGTTGAATGACTGAATGACCACCCCAAAAACCCGGAAGTGCACAAGAGCATTAATAGTCGTTAGGGAAATACAAATCCACATCACAATGAGATACCATTTCATACCCCCGAGGCTGGCTGGAATAAAAATAGATAAGCAAGTGTTGGCCAGGGTGGGAGACTGGCACAACTGAGTGTAGGAAACTGGTGGTTCCTCAAATGGTTACAGAGTTTACCACATGAACCAGTTAATTCCATTCCTTAGAATTCTACCCACGAGAAATGAACACTTATGTCCACAGAGGAGCCAGTTCATGAATGCTCAAAGCAGCACTGTTCACAACTGCCAAAAGATGGAAAACGCCCCAAATGTCTGCCAGCAGGTAAATGGATAAAGACGATGCGGTCTATTCATACAACGGAGTATTATTTAGCCATAAAAAGGAACTATGATACACACTACAACATGGATGAACCTTGAAAACACTTGCTAAATGCAAGCCTGCCCAAAGGAGCACAAATTACATTATTTCATTTATACAATATCCAGACAAATCCAGGGACAGAAAGCAGATTGGTGGGGGGTGGGGGGGGGCTGGGAGGAGGGGGGCAAGGTAGGAGCAAAGGGATGCAGGGTTTCTTGCCGTCATGAAAAATGTCCAAATTGTGGTGGTGGATGTCTGACTCCGTGAATCTACTAAAAACCACTGAACTGTACACTTTAAATGGATGAACTCCATGATACGTCCATCTCAGTACAGCAAGGGAGAGGAAACCACAAGACTGGTTTCTTCTGGGCAGAACTGGGAATGAGAGACTAACTGTGAACATGAACGTTCTCGGTCTTTTGCATTTAGAACCTGGTATTGACTACTTATGAAAATAGGTGATATTTTAAAATAGATGTGTGAAATCGTACCACACACATCTAATTCATGCAACAAACTTAAGGAATGGCCTGTGACCCTGCTCAGGGAGCCCATCCTTCTCCTGACCTGTGGGACCCAGGCACCCCTCACATGGGTGAGCTTCCACATCAGAGCCTGTCCCATCAGTGCACAGTCGGACACACTGCAACCCAAAGCTAGTCGGATGGGAAGGAGCAGGTCCTATACTCTGGGGGCAGTGAGAAAAGAGCTTTGGAGGAATGTGGCTTTAAAAGTGATCCCCGGCCCCCACCCCAGGTAAAAACGAGTCTCCTATAATTCTGCAGGGTGTAGAGGGCTGTGGGTCTGAAACGGCAGGGTGTGAGAAGAGGCCCCCCGACAGAGTTGGGCTGGTGAGCAGGAAGGAGAGAAAGGAGGAAAGGATAGGTGCAAAGGCCCTGAGGCAGGACCTAGAGCCCTTAGCTATTCTTCCCTCCTTTGCCATGTTAGCTCCCAGGCAGCTGTCTTTTGTTCATTAGCAAGTTCGGTCTAAGCGGTCTTGTGGGCCGAGTGTGGGATACAGTGGGGACTTGGGTCCCACCTGGTAAAAACAGGTTCATTCAAGTGGGGCTGCCTGAAGGGACACTTGGGGGCCAGAAGCCTCAAAGCTCTGCTTCGAGGCTCATAAGGCCACCCTGATTTTGCAAATTCAGTCTGTACTCACAGGTGGCTGACCCTGAGTGAGATGCAGACCCTGCACCGCCCGGCACCCTGGCTATCTGCATGGGCTCCCTGAAACCTCTTAGTAAGCCTATAGGGCTGATTTCACACTCCCAATTCTCTGCAGGGAAAACTGAGGCCATGTGAAGTTAAGGACTGTCCTGAGGTCACAGTTGAGTGGCAGCAACAAAATTCATACCAAGGTCTGTCTGGGCACTGAAATGGGTGCTGTCCCATGGTGCAGACCAGTGTTGAGACCAACGGCTGGGGTGAGATGCTGAGGGCTGGCCAGCAGCGGAGGGAGGTGGTAACAGCAGGGAAAGGGACAGAGAGAGGGCAGACTCAGAAGTCTATGGCGAGGGAATTAAAGCACCAACTCCAATTTGGTACATGGCAGCTGGGTGGGAGGTATGGAGAGGGAGAGCAGGCCCGAGGTGGTGCGGGCATAGATGTATCCAGGCTGCAGAGGCCAACCTGAGGGGCCCCCTACCTGCACCCGGTGTGTCCGGCGCTGCTGCTCTGCTCAGGCTTTCTCCTCAGTGGATGCCAGTATACCCCACTTTGTGGGTGGAGACCACATTGCACAGCCCTGCCCCCTCACAGGGAGCTGGCACAGGACTGCTGGGAGCTGGCATAGGACTGCTACTGGAGGGGAGGGCGAGGATGTCGCTGAGGTTCTTGGGATAACAGGAGGGACCAGAGAAGGAGAGAGCTCCTGAGGGCGTGAGCTAACCTGACATTCAGGCTAGGGCTCCCCAGGCCTCAGGAGCCCCAGCCTCAATTAACCATCAGCAGGGGGGTGGGGGTGGGACACACAATTAATGCAAAAGGCTTGAGTGATCTGCTGCCTGAACCCTCCCCACAGCACTGCCTGCTAGGCGGGGAAGGAACGGCAGGTCTGTGAGCTGGCTACTCACTGGTTGGGAGGTGATGGAACAGAGCCAAGGGACAGGGTCTCTAAACCACCCAACTACGCTGTCCCCGCCAGACGGAGCCCCCCACTCCACTGGAAGAAACGCCTTGGCTGGCACCCAAGCCCTTCCCACCCCCACCCATCTCGGCCCTCTGCCTCCCTGCTGCTGGCCAGGCTGCTGCCTGAGCTCTGCACCCTGCCTCAAGTGCCCCCTGCTCCCACATCTTCCTCTTCCACCCTTAGCTACTTCCTGCTCTAATTCTCCAGGCTTCACAGAGCACCCCTCTTCTGCACACACCCCCAATCTCCCAGCCGCTGCACCCTGAGAATACTAAATCCCACTGGATTATGACCTCCCTAAAGACAGAAAACCATATTTGAATCCTTTCTCTTGGCAACTTGGCATATTACCCTGCCCATCTTCCGGGGTCCCCAGACCCGCCTGCAGGGGAGGGGCAGCCCTGAGTCCCACTAGGGGCGAAGGGGACCCTCCTAACATCACTAGTGTCCTGGACCCAGGCATGAGTGGGTCTTCCAGTGAGACGGGAGGGCACAGCATACAGTTTCCATGACCTCCCAGAAGTCACTCAACAAATATTTGCCAGGCCCGGGAGTCTGGGGCAGGCCACGACCAAGACAAGTCTCATGGCCATTCATCCAGGTCCCATGGATCGACAAGCTGCATGCCGCGGCCTCCAAGTTCACCCAGGGGTGAGGCCAGAGCAGAGATCTTGGGAGGCACACCTAAAAAGGCTAGGAGCATGGCCCTCAAGGTGCAGGGGAAGGTGTGCAGAACCTGGAGGGAGAAGCAGGCCTGACCCTTCCAGAAAGTGGTGCTAGACTCAGCCCTTGTCAGCATCTCTCCTCCTGTTCTCACCTGGGAACTGAACCCAGGGTTCTTCTCTAGACCAAACTGTCCCCTCCAAATTCATAAGTCGAAGTCCCAACCCCCAAATGGCCTGGATTTGGAACTAGGGTCTTCAGAAGATAACTAAGGTTAAATGAGGTCACAGAGTGACTGGGGCCCTAATCCACAGGAGGAAGAGATTTCCCGCTACAAGCACGCACACAAAGCAAAGGACACAGGAGCACATTAGAACCCAACCTGAACCTGATCATGCTGGCTCCTGACCTTGGACTTCCAGTCCCCAGAAGTGTGAGAAGATAAAAGCCACCCAATCTGTGGTATTTCATTATGGCAGCCCGAGCAAGGTCAGGCTTGGAACACCATGTACTCGCCCACAACTCTCCTCTGGCCCCTGGCTTGGATCTCCTGTGAGCACCAGACTCACACACGGCCCTACACCAACTTAATGTGCTCACAACCCAGCTCTTATACCTGCCACACCTGCTCGGGCACAGCTTCCACCAGCCCTGGCCTTTCTCACCCAGTCAACACCCTCAGAGTCACACCCCCGACTCCTTCAAAGGCAGTTCTCACCACCTGGGCCCTGAGGACCATCACCAGGGTCTCTACGACACACTCTGGGGTCCCAACTGCTCTTGGGCCTCTCAGACTGCTGTCCCCAAGGTGGCCCCAGCTCTTCATACATTCCCTGGTCACCTATCTCCAATTTCCAAAGCCAGAGCCTCTCCCAACCCTGAGTCCTTCAGCCACTTCTCCTGCATGGCTTTTCCTCCTTGGCACTTCCTGCCACTTAGCTAACGGAACGTGTCCTTAGCTTTGTATCAGCTCCACTGGGGCAGGGCACCTGCTTGTCTGGGTCACACTGGAGTGACCCCTGCCCCAAGGACCACATGGACACATGGTGAGCACCCAATGGTTGTTTGCAATGAACAAAGAATTATTTCCATGACTTCCAATCGGACTCCTTTTTTGTTCCCCATTAATGTGACTAAAACAGGATCGGACTTGGGAGAGGTCTCGGAGGCTGAGCTGGGGTGCCATTCGCACCGAGGGGGGGGGGCCACTGGGGCCGGCATGGAGGGGTGCTATGCAGACAGGAACACTTCTCTGGCAGCCTCACCAGATGACTGGCCTGTAGTCGGGGTCCCACTTGGGGCCAGTGGAACTGGACTTCAGATTCCCACTGACCACCCAGGCTGCCGTGGGTCACACTGTGGTGCTGCGGGCTTGAAACGGGAATGCTCATGTGACAGGGCCATTCCCAGGAGTGGAAACTCCCAGCTTTTGGGAAAGGGAGCTCTGAAGTCCCAGCCTCTGATGGGAAAGATTTGTGCCTCACCAAGGACTGCCCTTTCCAGGGAAGCTGTGAACTGCCCAGTGACATAGAATTAGTTAAAGGAAACCACCAGCTCCGAGTATAAGGACCGAAAGCCCCTGGAAAGCCCCACCATCCTTTACCCAGCTCATTATGAGGTCAGAATGGCAGCATGGGGGAGAAAAGTGGCACACCCCAGGCTTGCTTGGGTGCCCTTCTGGTCCAGAGCCACTCAGATCCTCTGTGGGGGCTGAACTGGAAGGCAGCTTAGGCAAACGTGTGCTAGTGAAGAACAAAGTGATGTCTGACTGTACAGATCCCTATTCTTTGCATCCGTATTTTTTTTTAAGTAGGTGCACATTTAATTCATTCTTTTTCCCTGAAAAGCTGCCATTAAACCCACAATGGCTGGGTGACAGGATTAGCAACAGTGGCTGGAATTTACATTGTCTCTACTTTGCACCAGCGCCTGGCAAGGGCTCATTTTCCTCCTGCTGGTTTTAAGGAGGAAAACAATCTTCCCGCCACTTTACAGATGAAGGGAGCAAGGCCCAGGATTGCACCCAGGCTATTTGGCTCTTGGCTACGAACTGGGAGGCAGCTGAGGCTTCCTGACCACAGCCAGCCCAACCTGAGCTGGTCCTTTGCACGGATGACGTTGCTGCTCCCCAAGGCAGGCAGCCACGGCAACGAGACCCATTTCAAGGATGGGAAAATGGCGCCTCAGAGAAGCCAGAGCTCTTTATCTTTACTGGGTGTGTCCTCTCCTGAAATGGGATCTGCTGCCTGCCAGGGGCCCCAACCTAGGGCCTTGGGTACCCTCAGAGGACCAGACTGGGGCTGCTCTTGTGCTCCTCCATGGAAGGCCTTCCTCCTTTGCCCAGTCCCCTCCCACCCACCTCCCGGCAGCGACTCTCCACCCTTCCTCCCCTCCCCACCACCTCCGGGAATGAGCAGTCTAGCCAGCTGCCTCGCTTTCCTCTCTCCTCCTACTCTCCTTGCAGCCCTTGGCAATCTGGCCTCTGCAGTAGGCAGCTCCTTCCTCAGAGGACGCTGCAAGAGGCCAAGGCCCTGCCCCCTCCCACTCTGACCACAAGTCCACCTGAGTCACAGCACACCTACTCCTGCTGGGCAGGACACAGGGGCTGCATCTGTGCAAAGGGCGGAAGGAAGGGCAAGTGCAAAGGCCCTGAGGTGACACTGATGCAGTGAACACAAAGCCAACTGGAGACCACAGAGCCTGGGCAGAGCCAGAGAACCAGAATCTTATTATAAAGAATAACTGTAATCTTATTACTAGGTCCAAGCACCCCCTACAAAGCTTCCAGCTTGGAATTATGCTTCTCTTCCTTTACACTCAGGAAACATTTACCTATAGTAGCACCTGCACCATTTAGTCTTCCCAGCTGTAAAATGGGCTAATAGCAGCAGCCACCTCAAAAGGCTGTTTCAAGGATTAAACCACCATATAACACAGGCAGACCACTGCTTAACCTCCCTCCTAACACCAGCTGTAATCAGTTACATTCCCTCTGCTCATTCCCCTGGCCCCTCACAGGACTGTAAATTGCCAGGCAGCAGCGGAGCCATCTTATGCCTCTTGTCCTCTTCCAGAACCTTATCCCATCCATGAGATAATGGGCAGGGCTTACTGAGGCCCCCCCAGACACCACCCTCTCCTGGAGTACCACACAGCAGGAGTCTGCGGCCACCATGGCCGGATCACTCTGTTGGGGGGCTGCCCCTGAATGTTCTAGGATGGTGAGCAGGACCCTAAGCCCCTGCTGGGATGACAAGAAATGCCCCCAGACGTTTCCCAAGTCTCTCCTGGGGTGGGGCTAGGGGAGCACACAGAATCCCTCCCTGTTGAGAAGCTCTGCAGTTCAGTTATGTTCCTGGTTGTCCACACCTGTCGGAGAAGGAAACTGAGGCGCTGAGGTCATGACTGTTGCCTGGGGTCTCATGGCTGAGCAGGGTGGAGCTAACCATGGAACCTGATTCTCTCAGCTAGTGTTTGTTCTCCTGTACCCACCATCTTCCTAATTCAGAGAAGAGTCATGGTCCTCACAGAGGGCCCCTGGGGCTCTAAGGATGCCAGACCTTGACCAAAGAGGCAACTAGGGAAGAGATATACAATGACCACACATGCCCAGCACCCCCTCACTGGCCTGAGGAAGGAGGAAAGGGATTGGGAGGACCCAAGAGAGGGAGCTGTCTTGAATACGGCCTCAATATGCCTTCAAGTCCTGTGGTTCACTGGTGCCTCAAAGGCTCATCCCCTTCCCCGTCAAGGGCTCTGGAAATGACACTGATGAACTCCGAGTCAGGCCTGGCTGGACCAACTGCCAACCTCTCTAAACCCTGTGCTTCCAGGCTGACCCCAAAGATGGGTTCTTCAAGACCAACAAAAACACACCTCTTCTTGCAGCCTGCTAGCTGGGGCGCCCCACTGCCTGGCCAGGACACCAGATTTTTACAGGCCCTGGAGGCAGGCCAAGGGGTCTGGACTTTCATCTGGGAGCAGGTGGGGGATCCAGAAGACCCTGGGTGTTTCTTTTCTGTGAATGGCACTAAGGGTGTCTGTCTCCACAATAGCACCCCCCCCCCCAATTCTTTCCTCATGAAGACAAGATGATTAGAGCACTTAGCAAGAGCCTGGCACATGCTCAATAAAGGCTTTCAATGTGCTGTCCCTTCTGCCTAGAACATTCACCCCTCCCTGCCCAGCTCCCCTCTGCCAGGCTTATTCCTTATTATTCAGAGCTCAGCTACCCTGGAAGCCTTCCCTGACCACCAATCCAGAACTCTCCATCCTCGCCAGCACTCACTAACACTTCACCTTGTTTTATTAGTTCATGAATAGGGAAATAAAAAACGATCGTGAGGGTTTGTCTGTGGTCAGTCACCTTCACTAGAAAAGACGTTGCTGAAAGCAGCTTTAGGATGTGTTATTCAGGGCTGCCCCCCATCCCCTGGCAGAGTCCCCACCCTAGGGAAACAGAACTGTCCCAAGGGTCCTTTTACTTGTTGCACTTGTCCTCCCCACCCCCTGCAGTTATTCTGGCCTCCTCTGGGCCCCCGGTCCGTGCATCTTGTCCTCAAAGAAAGGTAGTTATTGAATGCCTTCTCTTCCAGCTC
>JAVSCE010002088.1:0-12021 GCA_032199065.1 Smutsia gigantea
ATCTACCATCCTCCCCAGCATGGCAGACATATGCTGAGCTCCAACAGGTGTTACAGGAGCTAGGCATAAGAAAGGCCATCTATAGCCCAGAGAATCATGGCCCAGATGAGGAACCTTTCACTACAGGGTTGAGATATATTGTGCTTCAAATGGCCCTGACATCCCCCTTTGGTTATCTAGTAGCCATTCTTGCCCCTCACTTAGGGCAGCTCATAAGCGAGGTGACACATATAGTAGCAGACTTAGGAGAGGCTGAAGCAATGAAAGCATGGAAAGAAATAAGGTCTGCTATGTAATGTTGGGGGGGCATGGGGAGGGCTGTACAACTCAGAGAAGAGAAGTAGTGATTCTATAGCATCTCACTACGCTGATGGACAGTGACTGTAATGGGGTTGGTTGGGGGGACCTGATGAAGGGGGTAGGTTAATAACCATAATATTGCACATGTAATTGTAGAATAATGATACCAAAATAAATTATAAAAAAAAGAAATAAGGTCTGCTATTTACAAGAAGAATTTAAAGGGCCCCGTGAAGGTTATGAAGACCCAGATGTGGGTTGATTTAATATGGGCAGGAGAAGATGGGAGGAAATTAGACAGGGAGTCAAATAGAATCTTACTGGAGCCTTGGCAACAACTGAAACCAGAGCAGCAGTTCCAGCCATTAAAACCAAAGAGGCAGAAGTCATAGACAGAGCCACAAGTCTGACCTGTGTGTATGTAAGACTTCCTGCTGGAGAGTGAGCCAACCTCACTCAAGCCTACACAGGAAGGTGATTGGGGATTACAGTTCAACTGAGGGGGGTTGAGGTACCTGCCCTGAAGAGCCAGGTGGGGAATGGAGGCCACATGTTGAAATAGCTATCCATTGGTCCCCAGTGAACATACAACCTGTGCTGGCTCTGGTGGACACGGGCTGAATGTTCACTGATTCATGGTAACCCTGAGCACTTCCCTGTGACCCCCACTATCATACATGGATATGGGGGTAAGGCTATCCGACTGAAAAAAGCCCAAATCCCTTTGGGAATAGGGCATCTACCCCCAAAAGAGTATACTGTGTGTATATCTCCTATCCCTGAGTATATTTTGGGGAGTGATATCCTGCAGGGTTTATGTTCCCATACCACTGCAGGTGAGTTCAGACTGAGTATGTGTGTTGAAGGCAGTACAGAGGAGCATGCTAGGCACCCGCCCATACATTTGTCTGTGCCTCAGCGGGTTACTAATACCAAACAATACAAACTGCCTGGAGGGAATAAATTGTAGAAACCCTCCAGGAACTGGAAAAGGTGGGTATTATAAAGCCCACCCATAATCCTTTCAATTCCCCAGTGTGGCCAGTAAAAAGGCCAGATGGCCTCTGGCTTATGACTGTGGATTACAGAAAATTGAATAAAGTCATACCCCCTATACATGCTGCTGTCCGCTCTATTGAAGATCTGATGGATACCCTCAGCCATGAACTATGGACATACCATTATGTGGTAGATCTTGTTAATGCTTTCTTTTCCATTGACATTGAGCAGGAAAGTCAAGAACAGTTTGCCTTCATATGGGAAGGGTGGCAATGGATTTTCACTGTCCTTCCACAGGGATACCTCCACAGCCCCACAATCTGTAATGGACTTGTGTCCCAGGACTTGGCTTAATGGGAGAAACTGCCAATGGTGTGGCTGTACCATTATATTGATGATGTCATGCTCATGTCTGATTCTCTTTCAATCTAGAAGGTACAGCACCTAGACTGCTGCAACATCTACAGGAGAAAGGATGGGTTGTGAACAGTACCAATATTCAGGGACCTGATATGTCTGTCAAATACTTGGGGGTCATCTGTTTGGGTAAGACCAAAATTATACCAGAAGCAGTTATAGATAAAGTCCAGGCCTTTCCTACCCTGTGGCTACCAACCTGGTAGTATGTCAAGTTGCTGTTTGGTCACCGACCCCTTTGGGGGAAAGAACTGTGGCAAGACTTATGGGCCTCTAGTCAGACTAAAATAATTACAGTATACCATATGACAGGTTATTTGCCACTGGCATCCCCAGAAAATGATGAAGCAGATACATTGGCCCAGACACGTTGGTTAGAAGGAAAGCCTGTCTCTGATATAGCCCAGTGGTTACATCAGCATTTGTTGCATGTGGAGTAAAAGACAATGTCGGCTGTAGTCCATTGCTGGGGCTTGCCTTTGACCTTCGAGGAAGCTAGCAGAGCCCAGAAGGAGTGTGTCATATGCTCTAAAAGGGACTTACACTGAGTTCCGTACAACATGGGACAATAGCTAAGGGGCCGATACCCCTTGTCAGGTGGCAGATAGACTATATTGGGCCTCTACCTGTGTCAGAAGGATATTAGTATGCCATGACGTGTGTACACACAGCTACTGAACTTCTGGTTGCTTTTCCTACATGTTGTGCAAACCAGCAGACGACCAAAAGAGGCCTGGAGCATCTCTTTGCCACCTATGGCCAACCACAGGTAATTAAGAGTGATCAGGTCACCCATTTTACTGGACATACACTGCAAGGATGAGTGCAACATTTGGGAATCAAATGGAAGTTTCATGTGCCATACAATTCTAATGCAGGAGACATGATTGGCATAATGGCTTATTAAAATCAGACTAAAGTCAGATACCAATTGTCTGTGGGGATGGTCAGTCCGCTTATGGACTGTGCTATGGTGTTTGAACGAGAGACCGCGAAAGGGAGCACTGAGCCCTGTAGACATGTTAAGACACATTGCTGCCTCCCCTATACAACTGCAAGTACAAACCAAGGAAGAATTGTTGAAGCCAAGGTTCAGCCACCAGAATAATACCTTGCTGCCAGCACCAACTGCACTAAACTCCGGAGACTCCATTGAGTGGATGTGGCCTTGGACCTTTTGACACATGGACCAACGATGGCTGGCTCTCCTGGCACCTTGGGGACAGAGCCTGGAAGCTGGCCTCCTGTGTATTCCTAAAATAACAGCATAGTGGCCCCCAGAGTTCACAGTAGTATATCCTGAATGGCCAGAAGGTAGGAGCATCTTACCGGGGAGTTTTGTTATCATTATGGCCAGTGTACGCACCTCCAGTAGCACTATATATACACCCTTCAGCAACTCCCATGGGGAAAGGAGTAAAAGTATGGTATACTAGACCTGGACGGGACCCCCTTCCTGCTACAGACCTATCACAGGACCACTCTCTTGCATGCATCTTACCTGATAGACAAGATTTGCCTATATTGGTGTCATTAAAATGTGTGTCTTACTGCCCCTAAGGTATTTGTGGATTGGCAACCTCCTCTGTCTTGAGGATTATTATAATTTTTGTAACTGCTGTCAAAATCTTGTTGTATCTTAATTTTTGTTATTATCTCTAAGTTGTTATCCTATGTTGCTGTTGTGGTATCTGGTTACAGTGCTCTAGCTTTCTCACACAGGGACCATCGTGGAAGATTGAGAGTGTAAAGTTTCTAAGGTGAGAATTCTGGAGAGGTGGAGTGGGGGTAAGTTGGGGTTCCTATTGGGATCCTCACTGAATTTAAATCACTTGATGATGTAACTGGCCTGTTGCTAGGCTACATCTTTCACACCCATAGGCAATAAACTATTATTGCACTATATAGAGAGAATTTGGCCCAGTGCTCTGCATGGAGGCAGAGATGCTCATACTTGACCTACTGCCAGGAGAACAAGCCTGGTAATAAATCCTTTCACCCCAGAAACATTCTACTGTCATTTCTTTGGTCATACTGAATCCATAGTGAATTTGCCCAGGGAGGAATACCATTGCAAGACAGCCTTCTTCAGTGATGGAATTATTGTAGATCTGTGCTCTCTCTACAAGAGTCCTGATGTGACTAAGGAACTAAATTTTAACTTTTATTTATTTTTAATTGATTTAAATTTAAGTAACCATGGATGGCTAATAGTTACAATATTGGATGGCATAACTCTAAGAGCTTAAATAACTTGCCTAGATTTGAACAGTAAGTTCCACAACTGGTCTTCTAAACCAGTCCTGTGGAACTCCTGAGCTCATGTTGTAAGACTTTATCCTCCATTTCCCCCATGGTCCCAAGCACACGGGATGGTGAAAATCATGTCTGGACTGGCCTCACCTTATCTCTAAACATTTCACCCCACCCCTTAAGATCCAATCACCAACCAGATGGTTGCCCCATCCCTTAAGACCCAATCACCAACTACCCCATAGTAAAACACACCCTACTCCTTAAAAACATGCTTCCTCACACACAAGCTGCTGCTCTCTCTCTTTCGAGACAGCCACTCTGCCTGTTTATCTTACAGGGAATAAAACCACGCTGACGGAGTTCTCGTGCCCTTCTTTGCAAGCAAGTGGACTGGGTAGCTAAAAGAACCCTTTAATTGGTGTTTCCTCCCAGTTTAGGATCTCCCGGTCACCTGCTGTTCCCTAGGAATTCGAGCTGCACCAGGAATACGATAGCACCCCACCCCTCCAGACACGGGGGCTCCTCGGTGCCTTCCATCTCCCTGAATGCCTCTCCAGCATCCACCACCTGCACCAAAGGAGCGGTGAGACACCCTCCCCCATCAAGTGACTAAAATGCCTCTGTGAGCACCTGAGGGCTGACCATTGAGTGTCCGGCACCCTCGTGGCCTCACAGCAGGTGGGGTCTGCCTCCAGCCACAGCCTTCACTGGCTGCGGCTGTGCCCCTGACTCACTTCCAGTCCAGTTCCTCTCATCCCCAGCAGGTGAGAGACTTGCCCCCAGTCAGTTTCTCTCATCCCCAGCAGGCGAGAAACTGCCCCAGTCCAGTTTCTCCCATCCCCAGCAGGCAAGAAACTGCCCCTTAGACCCGCAGCGGGTCAGTGACGCCCCCAGTCCACTAGTTTCTCCCTTCCCTCTTGCACCCCTACTAGACCCACAGCCGGTCTGTGATGCCCCAGTCCCTCTCGACCCCAGCAGGCAAGAGACTGCCCCCATTGTGACTCTTCTGTTCCATTGGCTCATAGCCAGGCTCATAGCCAAAAAGTCCTAGTGCTAGGCACCTGCTGCTTGCTCAGGGAAAGCGTGCCCCTCCAGTAACAGAGGTGACGACCCTTCACTTGGAGTTGGGCTACACTTTGGAGTTCTGAGCCCCCTAGGGACACCTGGGGTATGCTGCAGCAACTCCACAAGAGTCACAATGGGAGCGTCCCCCTCCATCCCTGCCAATTCCCGCTCAGCTGCCTCCTAAGCAATTTCAAAACTCTTCATCTACATCCAGATCTAAAACCCTCCAAATTAATTCAGCTCTGCAGCCAGACTTGGCTTGAATAGACTTTAGACAATAAAATAATTTGGCTTCAATATGGGTTCTTAAACCCTAAAGTCCTTCAGAATCTTCACAACTTCTGTGAGCATTCAGGCAGATGGGGAAAAATTCCCTGTAAGATAAAGAGACAGAATTCCCTATGCTCAAGCTTTCTTCTATCTTCAAAACAAGCCATTTCTATGTAGCTCTTGTCACCCCAAACATGTTCTTGCTGTCCTTTCAAGCTCTCCAAGCGCTCCCTCTTCCTCCCTAGACCCAGATCCTGCAGATAAACTCCACCTTATCACTCAGTAGCCCAAAGCTCAGTCAATTCCCCTCCCCCACCTGCCTCTGTTCCCACCACGGGAATGCAACCACCCGCCTCCTGTCTTATTGCACATCTAACTCCTCTATTTCCAGCCTTATTCCCACCACCCACAACCTATACCCCCCTCTTCCATCTCCTACTTTACCTGCCTCTGCCCCTCCGCCCCTCCCTTCTTCTCCTTCCACAGCCTCCATAAGCCTTCAGCTTTCCTAGACAGGCTCACGCAGGCCCTCTTACAGTATACCAATCTAAAATCCAGAAACCCCTTTCCAAAACTCTGTGTTAAACAATTAAGCAAAGTCAGAGTCACATTAATTCTCTAAAGTAAAGTATCAAACTAGGAATATAAGCATTCTTCAGTGAAAATTAGTTAAAACTAAAAAGCCAGGAATAACCTGGCCTGGAATGTTTGAACATCCCCCAGATAAGAAAGTACCTTAGCATAGCTCATGTCTTGTTTGTGTCAATTAAATAAGGCTATTGTAAAATTTACTTTAGCCTGCTAAAACGCCCAGTTTATCTTTAACTTTACCCAGATGCTGCTTTTCCTCCTCCAGCCCCTAATCAAGTAATATATAACCTGGACAATAATATAGCAGGTAGGCCCAGCTGTAAACAACATAGTAAAAGGCAGGAAAGATTCCATCTTAAACATAAGATTGCATTTTAACACCCAGGAAGTTTGGAAAGCAGGATTCTTAACTTACTCTTTAGCAAACAGACAATACCTCAGCCCACCTTGGGGGCTGGGCAGACTGCCTTTTGATATGCTCCTAGACCAAGATGCCAGTATCCCAGAAAGAGATGGTGGGGAGGGAATTCCTTGTGTTAAGTTAATTCTGAGTGTTCAGACACCACTTAGCACTGGCATGCATTCTGAGGAACTGAGAGCAATTCGATCCCTAAACCCCAAAACAGTGCCTTATCTTCTTCACACCAGCCTGGCCTCAATAGAAAGTCTCCGATTAGAGAGGCTTAATCCCTGAGAAAAGTATACAGTATAATAAAGTTATGCAGCTAAATTTATTTTAATGCAAGGAAGGAAAATAGTCAAAAGTCCTGTAGACTAGTAGAGTATCGAACTAGTTTTCTATCAGTAAAAATCTGTTCTACTTATTGGGTTCATCATTATCCTCATAAATTGAGAAATTTTTAAACTAGACTCCCTGAAACAGAAGAAATTTATCTTCTGCAATACAGCCTAGCTTTAAATGACTGGTGTTAAAATTCTACTTGCATTTCATTTCCAGCCACCTGGACACACACAGTCCCCATCAGTTCAGAGCCTTCATCGGCCCTGTTAGCCTGGGGGCATCTAAACCTTAACCCAGTTATGTAAACAACTTGCCCTTAGAGTGTATTCTTGGAAACTGAAATACTTTTAGTCGAATAAGCTAAAAGAAAGCAGCAATTGGATATCAGTAACTCAAAATCTTTGTATCAGTTTATCTTTCTGTGTATATGTTCTTTTATGAAAATTAGTGCTAACTGTAGTCATTACGTCTCAGTCTGTATGTTTGTGTGTCTAAGTATGTAAATGGAAAATATTTTTCTACCTCCAGATGGTATTAATAAAAATTGATTTAAAGACAAGTGCTTGTGAAAATTGGGCATTCTAAAACTTCCAGAAAATTCTAATAAAAATATTTAGCATTAATGCTAATTTAAGTTTAACAGAAATGGACATGTCCTTATAATTATCACCTGCCTAAGTTTACTTAAAATTGTTTAAGTTGATGTTATCTGTTAAATCTTTCAAGAAGATGCTTAAAGAAATGCTTGACTTTGTTTAGTAGAAGTTTTTATAAGTAATCTAGCATAATTGCTAAAGTGTGTGTAAACAAGTGTAACAAATAAATATCTTAATAATAATAATAGTATGTTAATGTATAACTGTGTATATCTGCAAACAGCCTAATAATTTTTGTGGTAACCAAAATTCTTAGAGTTTTGCTAAGTTATATGAAGATATTTTAGAGTTTTGCTAAGTTATATGAAGATGTTTTATGCTCAGTAAAAAATTGTGCTGTAAGGCATATTTCCAGAAATGATAAAAAGTGTTCATAAATGTATCAATCTCAGGAATGCTTGTGTTACAGTTTACAATAGCCTATTTTTCAGTGTTCATTGAAAGTTAAGGTATCTAATGTTTTAAAATTCTAATTAAAACTACTTAATATAATAAGGAAAATATTTCTGTATGCTAAAGAATGCATGTTTTAATAAGAGAAAGTATAAAGAATGGAAATTCATTTTATTTAGAGTAAAAGTAACTGTTCTAAAGTACAGCTGTTTATTTAAAGAGAGAGAACTTTGAATGTAAAAGAAATTGTAGAAACTGGAAGAATTGATATAGTTGTGCTATATGAAATTAAAGCAAATGAGTCTCAATATCAAGTACACAGCAAAATTAGAATTTTGTTCTCAGTTAAAAGGACAAAGTTTTCTTATACTGTTCATCTGCTCTTAATATTGTAAGATTGCAAAAGGTTTTCTAATTGTCTTCTGGATATTTAAGAAAATGAAATCTTAATATTAAAAGGGCTGTAAGCTAAGTGTTGTTAACAACTGAGTAACCTGTATTTGCATTTAAGCCTTTTTATTGTCATTCTAGTTAAATAATAAGTATTAATAACCTATAATTCTATTTAGGCAAATGCCTTAAAAACTTTCTTTTGACAACTTTCCAAAATCAAATTTTAAAAAAGTGCCTTTACCCCTAGTTAACTCAGATATTTTCCAGAGAGCCCCTGGAACATGTCAGAGGAATTTTTTCTCCTCATTACAGGAAATATTTGGCTAATTTGGCTTATTTATCTGATATATACCTGGAAAACACTGTCAAAGGGAATGACACTAAACTTTGTTACTAAATGTTTTATGTTGCAGAAATATCCAAATTTCCTTATGTCAGCTGTCTTATAATAAGCTCTCATCAGATCTATAGCCATTGTCATTTGTAAGTCTTTTGTCATTTATAGTCACTGTTTTATTACTCCTAAACAAGTAAAGAACTAGACTTCAGCAAAACAGGTATTACATAGGATTAAGTAAACTAAGGAAGTTCAAATGTTGCTGATAGTGTTTTAAGCTTTTTCTCTTAAGCTGACAACAGTTCAGTAAATGACAATACCTTTGAAGTAATCTAACATAGTTGTTAAGAATAAGTAAACTAAGTGTAGCAAGTGAACATCTTAATAATTATGTGTTATAGTGTGTTACAGTGTGTATACCTACAAAGAGCCTGAGATTCTTTGTGGTAACCTAAAACCTTAAAGTTTTGCTAAGTTAAGTAGACATACTTTGTGCTTAGTGAAAGATTGTGCTGTGAAGCTGATGGTTACAGAAATTAAAATGTGTTCATAAATTCATCACTCCAAGTAATGCTAGTGTAATAGTTTACAATAGCCTACTTCACAGTGTTCACTGAAAATTAAAGTTCCTAATGGTTTTAAGTTCTAATTAAAGCTACTTAAAATAATAAGGAAAACATTTCTTTCTGCATGCTAAAAAATGTGTCTTTTAATAAAAGTAACTTAGTTCTAAAGTACAGCTGTTTACTTAAAGTGGGAGAACTCTAAATGTAAAAGGAAAGTTGTAGAAAGCTTCTGGAAAAATTGATATGGTCATGCTATGTAAAATTAAAGCAAAAGAGTTTTGATATCAAGTACACAGCAAAATTAGAATTTTGTTTTCAGTTAAACAGACAAACTTTTCTTAAACTGTTCGTCTGCTCTTAATGTTGAAAGATTGCAAAGGGTTCTCTAATTAGTTTATCAAAGTTTCTCATGCTTAAAGTGTCAATAAGTTGTCTGGATATTTAAGAAAATGAGATCTTAGTATTAAAGAGACTGAAATCTAAACTTTGCTAACAACTATAACCTTCTGTATTTGCCTTCGAGGTATTTTGTTGTCATTCTGGTTAAATGCATAAGTATTGCTTCATGGCAACTTATAATCCTATTTAAGCAAGTGCCAAAGAAACTTTCTTCTGACAACTTCCCAAAATCAAATTCAAAAAGGTGCTTTGACCTCTAGTTAACTGATATTTTCCAGAAAGCCCCTAGAACCTGTCAGAAGAATTTTTTTTCTCATTGGGGAAAGTATTTGGGTAAATTAGCTTCTTTATCTGATATATAATCACCTGCTTAATTACCTGGAAAGCACTGCCAAAGGGAATAATGCTAAACTTTGTTACTGAATGTTTTGTGTTGCAAAAATATCCAAATTCCCTTATGTCAACTGTCTTATAGTAAGCTCTCATCAGATCTTTAGCCACTCTCATTTACAAGTCTTTTGTCATTTATAGTCACTGTTTTATTACTCCTAAACTAATAAAAAGCTAGATTTCAGTAGAACAGGTGTTTACATAAGATTAAGTAAACTAAGGAAGATGATTTTGTGGCTTTTTGTTCCAAATGTTACTGATAGTGTTTTAAGCTTTTTCTCTTAAGTTGACTGACAACAGTTTAGTAAATGACAATACCTTTGTAAGCAGAATTGAAACATTTATCTTTCTATCTACCTGATCTCTCCAGAATTTAAAAACTCAGTGACTACTTTTATATTTCATGGCAGTATGTTTATTTGCATAAGTTCAATAAGAATCTGCTTTCCTTGTAAGAAGACCAATTAAAAACACTGGTTATATTGCCAAGGCTTTGACTGGAATATTATTCCTGAGAGACACGTGTGTAAACTCATATTAACAGACAGCTTTAAGGAACTGAAGTTGACTTCATAAAGCCAACAGAGCCCCATGGAGGAACTGGCCTAGTACCTTGCTTACAGGATTCCCAGCAGCCTTACCAGGTGAGTAAGGAAGGTCACTTCCTGGCAGGTGCAGGAACCTCAGAATGTCTTGGGAACCTCAAGAAGAGAGGAATTCACCCAAATCTATAGGCACTGCAGGCAAAACCTGAGGGCAAGTCTGGCTTGGCTTTCTGGCCTTGAGAGGCCTTAAAAGTCTTATCTGAAGTTCCTTATATAAGTTCCAGCAAAGCGCATTTAAAAGAGCCTACGTAATCACTTGCTCTTCTTGTTGCACTTATGCAAATAGTCAAGCCAAGTGTTAACTATTTTCTTAATCTGGTTACTTCTAATAAAAATGAGGGTGATTTTAGAGAAAAGTATTGTTTCAGTAATGCAACCTTATCTATAATGAGTCCTAATACTAGTCATTGGGACATAGACTAGATCCAGAATTCTAGTTTCCCCAAGATATGTAGCTATGATTCTCAATTAGTTTTACTATTTCTAACCCTCATATTCAGCCATGCATTCATCAATCTCCATGTCAAGTCTGTTCTTCCAGAATAGAAAATCCAACTCCAGATGTTGCTGCTTAACCTAGTGACATGATTTGTTCTGTCTCGTCTAGAGGCCGTGAAGCTACAAATAGTGATAGCAATGGAACCCAGGATGGAAACTCCCATCTTCCAACACCCTCCTGACCAACCATTGATAGAGACCTAGCTGCACCCCTTACTGCGCCCCCTCTCAGCATGAAGCAGCCAGAGTGGTCATTGCCCCTTTTCCCTAGCAGCAGCTAGAGTCTCTATCTGTAGAGGGGGGAATGAGACAGGGACCATGAGCTTAGACAGAATAGGGTGAGGGCTTCCGGAAAAAGACAAAAGCCTTTACTGGTGGCCATTCTATTCAACTCTGAGAGACATCCTACTTCCTCTCTTCATGCCTCTTATCATTTTCTGCCTTCTACTCCTTGATCCCTGCCTAATTAATTTCCTAAATAACCTCTTTGAAACTCAAATTTCAAAAATCAGTAACCAAACAATCAATCAGTTAATCATGCAGGAGTACCACCACCTCCCAACGGAAGAAAGATCCTGCCAGCAGACAATGCAGTGCTGACAGAAGCCTGAGTCCTGGAACACACCATTGCCACTTCAGACCAAGGGCTCATCCAAGGACCACCCCCATCAATACAAAAATGAACTTCACTGCCCCTAATCAGCAGGAAGCAGTTACTGAAGACTGACTTTCACCCCTTCCCCAAGACCTCTGCAATTTATAAAACAAAAAAGGAAGGAATGTAAGACTTTATCCTCCATTTACCCCATGGTCCCAAGCACGTGGGATGGTGAAAATCATGTCTGGACTGGCCTCACCTTATCTCTAAACATTTCACCCCACCCCTTAAGATCCAATCACCAGCCAGATGGTTGCCCCACCCCTTGAGACCCAATCACCAATGTCCCCATAGTAAAACACACCCTACTCCTTAAAAACATGCTTCCTCACCCACAAGCTGCTGCTCTCTCTCTTTTGAGACAGCCACTCTGCCTGTTTATCTTACAGGGAATAAAACTACACTGACAGAGTTCTCGTGTCCTTCTTTGCAAGCGAGTGAGCCAGGTAGCTAAAAGAACCCTTTCACATGTGTTCTCCATTATGC
>JAVSCE010002089.1:0-75136 GCA_032199065.1 Smutsia gigantea
GGAGAGTTGATGGCCGAAGCAGCCGGGCTGAGCTGGTGTAGCGGCTTGGAGCGGGTTTTGCGGAGCCCGGCCCGCCTTGTCATTCCTTCAGTGACTCCGCATAGAGCGCCTGCTGCTTGCCAGGTGCCTGGGGATACACTAGGATTGAAGCCCCCGGTTGCATCCCGAGTGTAGCTAGTTGAGTTCAATAACAGCGCTATGGGAGCTCCACTTATGAGAAGGTGGGAGAAGAAATTTTGAGTAGGAGTGGGGACGGCATTCTGTGTGTCTTTTATTTTATGAATGTTTGCCGAGAGCTTGTTATGTGCCAGGCACTGTTCTAAGCGCGTAAGGTCCACCTTCACATTCTGTTGAGGGAGACAATAAACAGCGCATTAATAAAATAATTTCGAAGAATGCTAAGTGCTATCAAGGAAACAAAAAAGATGTCCTGCTAAGAGCAACATTAGATAGGGCGGTGACATTTGAGCTAAGATCTGAATGACGAGGAGCCTATGATGGGCTTCATCTTCAGGTTGTACTTCATCTATCTCTTCAGTTCTAAAAACACTACCTTTTTATAAAGGGGGAAAGGTTGAGTACAGTGATCATTTTCCACGTAGATGTAGCACTTGAAAAGACATTCGCCCCATTTCATAATATATTAGTTTGCATAAAAGTTGTACCAATTGATTGGTGAGAGCTGTTTTTGGCGTTAGAGCTCAATGTGATAATAAGGCCCTAATCGGTATAACAGATACCGCTCCCTAGAATAAGATACTACAGTGAAAATAAAGTTAGGTCTTAAAAATGTTTCTAAAGATGCACTTTTAGATACTATATACTCTTGAAGTGTTATTCTTTGGAGGGTTCTGCCATAAGTCCCTGAAAATAGAGGTAATACTCTTACCCTCTGTACTCGACTCTAATTGCTTACACCTTTTATAAGATGCTTAAGTTTGTTACCCATTTTTCTAAACCATATTCTCACTAGTAGTATATGATATGCCTGAATCGCACATGATGGCATGCGGCAAATACTTATTCAAGACATTTATGATCAGTTCCCACCAGGTATCCATCTCTAGGAAAGTAAGAAATAATCTAGGCTTTAAAAAAATGGTGAGATTTAGAACCCATTTACTGTCACCCAATGTTTTAATACATTCTCTAGCTGCCACGGTTTTTTAAAAAATATATTGAGAGAGATCAGACAGGCTTGATTTTCCACAAATATCTGTCAGCTACTGACTTTTAAAAATTTCATTAAAAAAGATTGATGTTATTGAGATGTAGTTCAGACAGGTCAGAAGTAATTACTCATTCATTTTTATTTCATGTGTTCTTTCTTGAAACCTTTTGATTGTTAATTGTGTTGAGGTCACAGCTGGAAAAGCATGTTTGGCAAAGCATCTGGTTTCTTACCCTCTTATTTTTTATCAGTCTTCCTTTTTTTTGTTGTTGGCAAATGTCTCTTTCACTCTTTTCTATCCCATTTCCCCCTTTTTTTTCCAGCCACTCCAAGGGTTGCTTTTTGTAGGAAATTCCATTGTTGCTACCAGTCACTGCCTTCCCCTTCATCCTCTCTTTGTTTATCAATAATATCTTATGAGATATCAAGAATATTCTCAAGTTGCTTTTGTTCTGGTTATTTTGCTCCTCTAGGCGTAGTTTTGTCTCCTTAGTTTCCCCTTTTATTGCCCTTCTGCTTGGATGTTTTCCTCTTGCCACTCATTTTCTTGTGAACTGATTTATTATCACTGTTCTACCTTGGTGTAATTGCTGGCAATACTCCTGTCAGAACGTCCTGTGCGTATCATACAACCCCTAAGATGTAGTTACTTAGGTGTGTCATTTTGTTAGAGGGAATTAATCATAATTTTGTTGGTTCTTCCTTGCTTCAAAGCACGTGAAATACAACTGAAAGAAATAAAACAAATTGTAAGATAATTAGGAGTCATCGAAAGATTCAGTGTTTAGTGATTCTATACAGGCTGGACCAGTAACCATTTAGTTATTTCTACATAATAAATGATCCCTAAATTTAGCAGCTTAAAACAACTATCATTTGTTACATGGTTTCCAAAGTCAAGGTTTGGGAGTGGCTTAGCTGGATGGTTCTGTCTACAAGAGGTTGTAGTAAACGTGCCAGCTTTGTAGTCATTCTAAGTCCTAACAGGCTGGAGAGTCTTAATTCCAAGTTCACTCAAGTGGTTGTTGGTAGGCTTCAGTTCCTTCCTGATTTTGATCAGAGAAATCAGTGCCTCCCACCCTGACAGCATCATAGGACTGCTTCCAATATTATGGCTTGTTTGTCCCAGACGGGTAGGTCTGAGACAGCAGATAATTGAGAGTGCTCAGAGTGATAGAAGCCACGTCTCAGAAGTGATACACCATCTTGTGCCATGTTTTCTAGGCCACAGACCTCTCCTGGCAGGGTGTGAATAGCAGGAGGTAGGTGTGCTTGGAAGCCGTCTTGCAGGCTTACTACCACAGCCTGTCTGGCCCCCAAGGCTCCTGTTCTCACATGTGAAATATACTCACTCCCTGTCTTGCTAATGGATTTCAGCCCTGGACTAGTTCACTGTGGATTCAGTGAGACTGAAAAATGACAATGGAACATTCTTGGGGCAAAAGGGTTGATACCAACTTTATTCCTACAATGGCAGGTCAATCACTAGAATCCCATCCACTCAGAGCGAGTCTGCATGCAGCAAGCTGCTCTCTGCCTCTGGGCCTCTCTACCCCCACAGCCATCTCAGTCTCTGTCCTTGGCACTGCCACCACTCCAGTCTCTACTCTCCTGCAGCCTTGCAGCCCTGCAGCCGTACAGCAGCCCAGAGCCCTGGGCGGAGCTCTTTTTATAGAGTAACACATGTGTAGTGAGCTAGCCAACCAGGGCGAGGTGAGAATCCTGGCCATAGAAACCTCCACTTTATCCACACTCCACCCCTCCAGGATTCTCACTTCTCAATTTATTTACCCTGAGTCTTCTGCAATGGTCCCTGTGCAAGGAAGCTGGAACATTGTAACCAAATTCCATAATAACAACAGAGGCTAAGACAATATACAAATAACAAAAATTAGGAGAAATTATAATAACCCTCAAGCCTGAGGAGATCCACTGCCACCAAGTGATCATCCTAGATGTATTCAAACCAGTTCTACTCAAATGAGTTAACCAAAAGAACCATGGGTGGGCCTTACAATACCCACCTTCTCCAGCCTCTCCAGCAGAAAGTCTTGCAGACACACAGGCTGATCTTGTTGCTTTGTCTCTGGCTTCTGCTTTGTCCTCAGTGGCTGGAACCACTGCTCCACATTCAGTTGTTGCCACAGCTCCAGTAAGATTCTATTTGACTTTCCATCCAATTTCTTTCTGTCTGCTCCTGCCTTTATCAAATCAACCCATATCTAGGCCCTCATGACCTTCACGGGGCTCTTTAAATTCTTCTTTCTTTTGAGCAAACCATATTTCCTTCTGTGCTTTCATTACTTGAGCCTGGGGATAGGAGCAGAGCATAGAATGCTCCATGACCTGGGGTGGGGGCTGCACCTCTCCTTGGAGAAACCAGCAGTTGCCGGGGATCTTAATTTTCTTTTGGGCTTTCCACCAGCATTCAACTGGGGTTTCAACCGAGGAGGGGCTGATGCCTCCGGCACCGGCAGGGCCTCCACCCCCACCTGTTCGTCAGACCTCTGCTCCTCCATTCCTGGGGCTGACGGCTCCACTACATCCTTCACCTGCCCCCCGGCACCTGGCAGCCTGCACTCTCGGGCAAGCGGCTTCCTCTCAGGCCGCTGCTCCTTCTCACGCTGTTTCCTCTGTGGCTACCATGACATCCTTTACCATTTCTACAGCACCTCATAGTGATGCCACTTCAGTCACCAACAAATTTTTTCCCTCAGTGGCACCTCGCAGCTCATGTTCTCGTGCTGCCTCTCCTCGTGCTTCCTGCAGGAACGTGTCTTTCTCCCTTATGGCCTTTCTCAATGTTGTGAGGAAAAACTTCCCACTGTACCTGCCACCTCACCAGGCACTCTTTTTCTCTAGGAATTCCCTATTTTACTGAGGGCCAACTTTAGTGTCTTAGGCATCACCCCCACCCCTTCCCAGTCCTGGGGTGGGGCCCAGTCCTCTAGGAGGCAAGCCACCTCAGACCAGATGTCCACTGGGGTACACTCGACTGTCTCCCCATCCATAGGCACAGCCCGCTGAAGCACTCCTCCTGTGCAGCTTGTCTGTTCCTTGGTCAACAGTGAATCCTGCCAACTGTCATCGATGTTTCGCCAGTGGGTTTCAGCCCTGGACAAGTTCACTCTGGATTCAATGAGACGAAAAATAACAATGGAACGTTCTTGGGGCAAAAGGGTTTATACCCAACTTTATTCCCACGGTGGCAGGTCAATCACTAGAATCCCGTCCACTCAGAGTGGGTCTACACACAGCAAGCTGGTCTCTACCTCTGGGCCTTTCTGCCCCCACAAGCCATCTCTGTCCTCAGCACTGCCACCACTCCAATCTCTGCTCTCTGCCAGCCATGCCACCGTGTTGCCCAGAGCACTGGGCAGAGCTGTTTTTATAGAGTCAATAACGTATTGCTCACACATGTGTAGTAAGCTAGCTGAACAGGGCCAGGTGAGGATCCTGGCCATAGGAGCCTTCACTTTATCCACACCCAGGGCCCCCAGAAATGTCACTCCACTACAGCAGCAGCTCAAAAAATAAAAGTCCCAAGTCTCATCATCTGAATCAGGTCCCAGTGTGGATGTAGTTCCTCAATTATAGTTGCTTGAATAGTTACTCTTGGCCTAAGAGACTAAAGAGACAGATTATCTGCTTCACCTACACCTAACATACAGTGGTGGGACAGGCATAGGCAACAACCACACACATGCTTCTTCAAAAGTGGGGAAATGGGAGACACAAAGGAGTCAGTCATTGGTCTGTGGTAGTTCTGAAACTGAACGGCCAAAATGCTGGATGTTCTTGATTAGGTCACAAGGCCTGGAATCAGTCTCCATGGCTCTCAGTCCTACGTTTCAGGCTCTTGGTTCCACCCTCTGAATGATTCTTACTTATTTTTGAAGAAAGTCAGAGGGCCTGAGAGCTGATTGGTTTTCTCAGTCTATTTCCTGCTGATAGATTTTGGGGATTCAGAGACTTCATTTTGTCCTGTCTCTGACCTTTTCAGCTCAAGGTTGCTATGTTTCTGCATATGTATTTCTTTTAAAAACTAAGGGTATTTGGTGAATATACCTGGTTTCCATTTCATGAGTCAAAAGCCACACCACCTGCAAATCTCTTTACCTTGGGCCTTTGCTGATATAATTCCCTTAATTAAGCTCAGTTGTGTGCATGAATTTGTGAGGCACACCTTTAATTTTACATTGCCTTTTGTCTGAATAAAGAGTACCTTCAATCTTTCTTAGTTTTAAGATTTCATAATTATACCCTTAATTTCATCTTTTGACCATGTTTTCCTGGCAATGCTGTGGATTTGTTCTGTGCTCAGAGTCATTTCTTAATTGTAGTGTTGTTTTACGTTGGGAGAGGCTTAGTTACATCACTCCATTGAGTAGGTACATTTCCTACAGCCCACACAACAGTAGGCAACAGCATTGCTAAACTTTATGCCTCTACATGAACGGGATTCCCCTTCTGCTAGTTTCTGGTAACGCTCACTTTCCTCCATATCCTCACCTGCGTCCTTCTCAAAGACTATGAGGCTTCTGTTAACAGCTTTTCAAGGCACTTAAGGCTTTGATTTTTACTCTGAAAGCCCACCTCCTGATTCCAAAGCCATTCCCTGGTTTCTCCCCATGTTTTGTTATGGCAGCACAACACTCTCAGGGACTCAAGTCTGTATTACCTATTGCTACCCTGATACTTAGGAGTGTAAAACAATAAGGCTTTATTATTTCACAGTTTTGGAGAGAGAGGAATGGATGAGTGGTTTAGCTGGGCAGTTCTGGCTCTCTCACCAGGTTGCCCCCAAGCTGTCAGCTGGGCCTGTGGTCATCTCAGGGCTTAGCTGGGAGGGTGAATACGCTTCCAAGCTCACTTCTGAGGCTGTTTCAGACCTGGGTTCACATAAGGGTGTGAATACCAGGAGGCAGGGGGCACTGGGGAGCTCTGTTATTCCTTGTCCAGTTAATGATACCCCCACTCACTTGTTCACCCGCCTGAGACCTAGTGGTCATCCCAGCCTCCTGCTCACTCACTAGTCCCGCCTCCCATTCAGTCACTGAGCCTTCCAGATTCTGCCTCTTTCACATTTCTCACATTCTTCCTCATGCTTCCTGCTGCTCAGGCACGACAGAGGGCAAATCCTTTGACTTGTCTTGATTTGATTTCTTCCTACTTGTTCCATCATATCTCTTCCTGACATGAACTTTATGCTTCATCCATATTGAACTTTCCAGTTTGTCATGCTGTTGTCTGTGTCCACTCTCTCTGCCTGATGACCTCCTCCTTTCTCTGAGGCCTTAGCTGACCCTAAGTGGAACAGATTATGTCCTTTGTGCTATCCCTGTACCTTGTACTTAACTATATTTATACATCTGATTTCCTTAGTAGAGGAGGAAGTAGTTAAGGCAGGAATTGTGTTTTTATTTTTAAGGCCTTGGCCCCTACTCCATTGCCTGTCATATAATAGGTGCTCAATAAATGTTTGTTAAATGGAAGTTCAGTTTCAGGATCAGGAATCTGAAGACCAACTTTTCACTAGGACATACTGGTAATGATGGTTTGTGTCTGATTTTTGATAATGAGAAAACCCAGAAAATGCTGTATCAGGTAACAAAGCAAAGTAGAGTATAATTTAACAATAAGGAAGAGAACTATCAATTATTACAGACCTGTTTCACGGTGCTATTATCTGCATGATCTCATTGAAATCTTTATAACAGTTTTAGGCTATTAAAAAATGGCTATGAAATGTTACTTTATGGTATGGATAAGGCGCTTTGATCCACTTTATGGGTGAGACATAGGAATTAGGTAGTTTACATAAAGTGCCAAGCTCTCAGAATTTAGTAAGTGGGATAGTCAGAATTAAACCCGAATTAACTCTCATTGGCCTGGCTCCAAAGTCTATTGTCAGGCCTCCTCAGAATTTTAAATGATAGGACTTATGTGACATTATTCCATTGTGTTGAATCTGTAATTTGGAACCTGCTTTACATTTGATCCTTACTTAACAGGGTGTTTTTCTCCAAAGGAAAGGTAGTATAGGTAACCTAATTCTGTGATGGATCTAGTTAGATGAGCCAGCCCTTTAATAGCTTTGTTTTTCTCATTTTTTAATTCTTTTCTTTTTTTGGTCAAGCTGTTGTTTTCAAATAGTGATGCCTGATGCCTGATATTTAGTATGCTTGGCGTAAGGCAATTAATAAAAATGCAATTTATTTATTAACTTTTTTCTCAACAGATTAAAATGAGCTGTCTCCTTTTTTTTTTCTAGCTGACGAAGAATTTAATGAACTATGTTTTGAATTTGGTCTGGAACTTGATGAAATTGTATGTATAAGATATTTATTTTTTATATATGTGGTGTATAAACTCATTTTTCAGAGGTTTACTATATTTTATCATTGTTACCTTAGCGGTAGACATAAGGTAGAACATTTGTGGGCCTGGTGATTCCTGTGTTCTGTATTTAAGGGGCTAAACTCTGGTTCTTAAAGTGTCTGTTGCTTTATTTCAAATTTCAAAAGCATCCTAACTAACAAAAATGAACATTCTTACCTTGTTTTTCCC
The DNA here is from genome assembly GCA_032199065.1 of Smutsia gigantea. Lineage (NCBI taxonomy): Eukaryota > Metazoa > Chordata > Mammalia > Pholidota > Manidae > Smutsia > Smutsia gigantea. The sequence continues at coordinate 7,742 of JAVSCE010002089.1, forward strand.
TCTGCTGCTTCACTGTTATAGGTAGGTTTTTTTTTTTGTATTAATGAGCATCAGTATGCTTGAGAAGTAGGCTGAGATTTCTGTAGTTTGTATTAAGTTGCTATTAATAATTTTATTAGGCCTCAAAATTATGTTTGCGGCAGCATGATATCCCAGAGCATTGGACTGGATGTCAGAAAATTTGAGGAAGTTCATGCTTGATGTCGTGTAACCATGGACAATTACTTTGCTTCCCTGGGCCTGCCCCCTTTTCATCTGTGAAATAAGGGGCTTGGAGGGCATGATCCCTAATGATCCCTTCTGGCTCTGAAATTTCTATCATCTTTGATTTCTATAAGGTTTTTGTTAACACCAACAAACCCAAACATACTGTCTTTGCATGAATTAAGATACTGAAAATGAAAGAAGATTTAAGCTGCTGTCTTTTTTCCCAAAGGAATTAGGCCATTTTTTTACTCAGATGCCTTCATTTCTCTATTTTCTCCCCTTCTTTATACAGGTCCCTCCTGTAATCCAGCATCCCCTGCGAAGTGACTCATCTTTCTACACTAAAAAAACAGCAATTTTATTAACCCTTTTGATTGAACTCTAGTAGAGTCTTCCTCCTCTAGCTGCCTCTTAGCATGTCACCCTCATGTCTCTTTTCTCCCAGCCTAGTCCCTCCTCTCCTCCTCTTGCTTTTTTTTCTTTTTTTAAGTTTTCCCTTATTTTAAAAATATGCCTATGAGATACCTGGCCTGAGTGTTTCTTAGAGCAAACTACAGCCTTGCCTGGTCCCAGCAGTACATGGGCTCTGAGGTTCCTCATGTGTGACATGGCACATAGTACTTACTGACCAGAAGAGATTCCCTGCCTGCTGCACAAGGGTAGACGCTAATTCTTTCTTTGGCCAATAATTTGAAACTGCTTGTATTCTGACATTGTGAGGGCAGCCTGTAAAACAAAAATCATTACCTATTTGGTAGGAACCTATCAATGAGGTGAGAAGGTTATTAGTAATAGAAATTGTGGGACTTCTAGTTAAATGGGGTTTCCAGATAATTAATGGGTAACATTAAAAATTGGAATATACAGTTGACCCTTAAACAGTGTCAGGGTTAGAGGCACCAACCCCCCCCCCCACATTGGAAAGTACAGTATAACTTTTGATTCCCCAAAAACTTAACTACTAATAGCTACTGTTGACCAGAATTACTGATAACAAAACAGTTAACGCATATTTTGTATATGTGTTATATACTATATTTTTACAATAAAGTAAGCTAGAGAAAAGAAAACATAATTAAGAAAATCATAAGGAAGAGAAAATACATTTACAGTATATACTGTATGTATTGAAACAAAAATCTGCATGTAAGTGGACCCATGTGGTTCAGACATGTATGTTCAGGAGTGAACGACACCCTTGAAACTCTGTAATTTTTAAGCATTGTGGTTGAAAATTTGTATTTATAGTTCCCCCCTGTAGTAAGCATAGGGAATATGGCTATCTTGAAGAAAATCTCTTACTCTCTGCTATAGTGTGGTGATTGAGATATTCAAAGCTTTTTGCCAGTGCATTAAAAATTATTCTAGTGGTATTTCTTCTCTCTCCTCCCTTTGGCGGCCTTCTTTCTTGCTGCACCATACCTTTACCAGTAGATTGCTTCCCAGTGTTCCTGTGCTCCCTTCTAATTCACACCACAGCTTTCAGATGATCTCAAATGTTTTTGTTTGTTTTTACATTGTTAACACTCATTCTCTTGTTGCTTCCAGGCTTGGGTAACCCAGGATTTGGCTTTTTTAGAGTCCTAATCTTTTAAGAAATTACCTGTCCTTCATTTGATGAATCACCTTTATTTTGCCTCTTTGAAACGTTGTTATTGTTGATATTGTTCCTGTGCTGGGTTTTTTTTTTTCCTTTTTACAGTAAGGATGCGCAAACTTTCTGTCAAGGGCCGGATAGTAAGCTTTGTAGGCTACAGAGTCTCTGTCACAACTCAGCTGTTGCAGTGTATAAGTAACAATAGATGATACATAGAGGAATGGGCCTAGCTGTGTACCAGTAAAAGTCTATTTATAAAAGCAGGCACCAGGCGTGATTTGGCCAGTGGGTCATAGTTTGCCAACCTATGTTTTAGATGGATTTGTGCTGTTCTGGAATAACTGAGAATGCTAGATATTGAAACTCAGCAGAAGTCAGAGTCATTTCTGTTGGCTGTGATTATAGCATGAATATTTTCATGTTATTTTTGTTGCATATATATAATAATTTTCATGTTCTTTTGTTGTATATATAGTAATGTTTTGTTGCAGAAAAGGACATGTATAATGTAGTTTATAGTACTGACAACGACTTTTTCAAAAGAATTTAGATTTGTTTTATTTTTTGGGCTTGTTCTAGACTTCTGAGAAGGAAATTATAAGCAAGGAACAAGGTAATGAAAAGGCACAGGGGGCCTCCAATGTTATTCTTTACAAAATTGACGTCCCTGCCAATAGATATGATCTCCTTTGTCTGGAAGGATTGGTTCGAGGACTTCAAGTCTTCAAAGAAAGGTAAGAGAATTCGTTCATTAAATATTCTGCTAAGTTGGACTTTTTTTTTTTTTCGCCTGTCATCAGCAACCCTGTTGGTAAATTTCTGGAAAAAACTTGTTGGACTGGTGCACACTTTAGGTCTGTGTAGAGGGCTGACTGGAAGCTGAGATTCATAAAGATTGCAGACATATGAAAATCTGCCTGAATACTGAGTCACAGCCTTTCATTATGGGAGTATATATTAAAACTGAAGTGGTTAATCATTTTAATACTTTTAAAAAATTTCTTTAGTAGATTCCTGTGAGTTCCCTCAGTAATCCACTTGGAATAAATAGTTCATTGGATTTGTTAAAGGTTGGGAGAAAAGTAGAGGTGGCAAACTTTATATGGTATTTTCTTAAAAATTATAAAGAAGTTTGGGAATGGCACTTCCTAACTGGAAAAATGAAGATCTTAACAGTGGCTCTATGATCTTGTACAAGTTAGTTGGCCGTTCTAGTTTCAATTTTCTTATGTATAATGAAGAATATTTTTAAATCTCCTTCCAGCTCTTCATGTAATAAATACAGAAAATAATGAATATATAAAGTGGAAAAGAGGTGAAACATAACAGCTACCAAAAATACTTTGCATCTTGATACTTATACATTGTTTGCTCAGTTATAAAAGAATAAGAGCCTTTGGCTGAAAGGCTAGACTCTGAACTGAGGCTTCAGATGAGTGATGGGTGTTGGTGAAAGGCATTTGATTAAGGTGGTTAAAACCTGGGGGTTGACTCAGTTGGTTTTCCACATGACAGTCAGATGCTTATATTTTAGGGTCAGGGATAATACCTTAAAGTTCATTTCCCAAACCTGCCTGATTAGAATTTCTGTTGTCAAAAGGCACTTGGTATGATTTTTATGGTCAGATAGAATTAGGAAAGTAACTTAAAACTTATGCTACTGCAAGTGTGGTGTGTGGACTAGCATAATTTCCATCTCTTGGAAGCTTATTAGAAGTGCAGAATCTCAGCCGCTACTCAAGACCTATTGAATCAGAATCTGTGGTTTAGCAAATTCCCCAGTTGACTGAGCACACTGAGTTTGGAGAAGCATTGACTTAAAATAGTAGATTCCCACCTCTTCTGATGATAAGAATTACCTGGACTGTATCTTCAAAATGTACCACTTACCAGGCCTTTCCCTTGAATATCTTGATTTAGTAGGTCCAGATGGGGCCTGGCAATCTGTATTTTTAATAAGCCCTATTTTTCTTAGAAGCTCAGCACCTTTAGAATAAACTTAAAGGTTATCTGATGCAATCCCCGAGCTGATATTGAAATGCTTCCTATACATTTGGCTTAGTTAATCGTTTTCTAGCCTCAGTTGATCCTTAATGATGGGACTCTCATTACTAAGAGGCATCAGATAACATTTTTAGGCTTTAAATGTTAGAAGGTTTGTTAGTTGTGTTTTTTTAATATTCGGCCAAAATTAATTTGCTATAACTTCAGTCCATTGTTCTAATTGTGTTCATTTGTATACTTTCTATACACAGAATAGAATATAGTTAATCAAATTTTTTGATAATGAATAAGTTTGCTTTGATATTGTTTTAGGATAAAGGCTCCAGTGTATAAACGGTTAATGCCTAATGGAGAAATCCAGAAATTGATCATTACAGAAGAGGTAATAAGGATAAATTCTTATTTTCCTTCTTAAAAAATATCTGTATGTATGTATCTGTAAGGTGGGGAGGGAAAGGAACAAAGCTGACCCTTCTGTCAAATGTGATTTTCTTTGATCATTTGCTAAAATGGTTGTATATTTAGCCTCTAGCTCTTAAAAAGTGTCAATTTGTTTTTACCAAGAAATGACAGGGAACACAGCATCTCTTTTCCATTAATACTTTTAGAAAATAACATCTAAATGTTTATGTAAAATTACATTTGAGATGTTGTTTAAATTGTGGTATATTAATAAAATTTAAAAAGAAAAACTTTTAGGGAGAGGTTATTTTGGTAAAAATATCAACTATGAGCAACTACTTAAAGGTTCAATTTTTTTTTCAGTAATTTAGTAAATTTCAGAAGTCTTACCGAAATGTAAATGTCATGAGGACAGTGTCTTTGTCTCTCATCATTACTATATTTTATTGTTGAATGAATGAATATATTTTCATTGAATGAATGAATCGAATAAATGAATATATACTTGTTTGGATGAAAATTTATGATTATGGCAAGAGAGCAGCTAACGTTCTATTATAAGATGTTATTACAAAGAAAAGCTTTCATATTTACCATCTCTAATGATATGATAAATTTCAGACAGCTAAAATACGTCCTTATGCTGTAGCAGCTGTTCTCCGAAATATAAAGTTTACTAAAGATCGATACGACAGCTTCATTGAACTTCAAGAGAAATTACATCAGAATATTTGCAGGTTTGCGGTTGCATCTTCTTTCCTCCTTGTCTTCCCCTCTCCTTTTTCCCTCTGCCCTTCCTTCCCTTCCTCTTTCCCACCCTCTTTCCTTTCTTCCTCCTCTGCAGGTTTTTTTCAAAGCATTTCTGAATTAATATGTGAGAGTAACAAGTAAATTGTTCAACTAAATTAAATTTAGTTTTAAATTTAAACAAGTTTAAATTTTACAAGACAGCTATTTGTTACTGCTTACAAATAGTATATGCATGAAGATAAGAGAGATATTTTGAATACTGTATAGAAAAAGAACTATCTAGTTCTAGAGATACCATGTTTTTTTGTTTTTTGTTCAAATTATTAGCAGTGGATTATACTACTAAATATTAAACCATGGTAATTTGAAGTATGACCTATCATTATAAAAATGGAAAAAAAACAATTTTGGCTTGGTATCACGTTTGGAGTTAGTATAATTATAAATTGACAGAAAGAATTAGAGACTTCTGGAACAGAATTTTCTTATTCTGTCTTTGATATTACTATACATCATTTCTCATACAGCTCCCTTTTGTGCAATGATTTTCAAACCTGTATAATTACTGAACTCCTAAGGGTGTTTTTTACAGGGAGTCACTGTACCAATTTCAGTATTTATAAAATCCTAATGGAAATTGGATATTTATTGATGATAAGAAACATCAGACTTAGCAAACATATCAAGTTTGTTTGTGTTGGTCCTGAAGTGTATCCATATAAATGATCTCATGCTGATCAAAATGTATGATTAACAGTTCTATATGTCTTGAATAATAATAGAGAAAGTGATTTGTTTTTAAATTATTATAATTTGGTAAACCGGAGACTAGAAGAGGCTTGTATGTGAGGGCTAGGGACAGGGTTGAGGGGGAACCTTGGATGTCCTCCTGGGATGAAAAATGTTTTAAAAATAAAACACCCATGGTTAAGCTCATGAGGTCTCTTTTTCCTGAAATGTCTTTGCTTATGTGGTAGAAACTTAATTTCAGATTCCAAGTAACATTTATTCCCAGTTCTTTTATAAAGCTATTTGTTATCTTGTTAACATGTCATTTTTAAGCAAAACAATAAAAATATAAATGCAATTTTAAAATGAAGAAGAAAGAAGATTTCTGACAAGGATAGGTGTAGCTAGTAAGTGGTTGAGCCTGACTAACTGCTTTGGACATACTTTATTGGAAGAATCTCTTTTTATCTAAATCAGAAACCATTTCCTCACTTAATTCAACTTTAAGCTCTGTTTTATGTGGTATTTCTGGAAATCATGAGCTTTTTCTAAGGGGCAGAATAAATCACATCCTAAAACTCTTGTGCACCAGAGTTCTTACCTAACAGTAAATCCTAATTAATCTCTTGAGCTTTGGAAATCTGTGTTTTTCAAGGAATATGTTCATTTCATTTAAACTGTCAAATTTATTGGCATAAAATGTTTATGATATTTCCTAAGTATCCCCTTAACATCTGTGCTATTTGTAATGATATCACCACTTTATTCCTATGTCTTCTCTCTTTCTCTTCTTGATCAGCATGGCTGGAGGTTTATCAATAGTATTGATTAATTTTCAGAGCACCAGCTTTTGGTTTCATTGCCTTTCTCGGCTTTTTTTCCTCTGTATTTCATTTATCAAGCAATGTTCTGTTTAGGCTAATTAGCCCCTACTACTGAGGCACTATTTCTTATCCATTGCCACATGAATGGTGAGGTTTTCAGTCTTTGTGAGCACTGTTTCCATGGATGGTTCTCTCCTGGCCTTGGGTAGTTTTTTCACATATGCATGCACTGATCAATACTCAGCTGAATACTTGGGGGGGACCCTCTGTAGAGCTCCAGAGTTCTGTCTGTGTAGCTCTCTCCTCTCCAGTACTCTGTCCTGGACACTGGCGGTCTCGATCTCCATAGAACCTCAGGTATGTCTCTTCAACTCGGATTCCACTGGATTCTAACTGGGTCTCGCTTTCCTGCTCTGCAGCCTGAAACCCCTCTGGACGATCCGCTGGGCAGTCATAGGACTCACCTCCTTTGCTTCCTGTCTCTCAGATTGCTGCTTGCATTGCTTGATGTCCAGTGCCAGCCGTGAAAACTATTGTTTTACATATTCTGCCGCTTTTGTGGTTATTTCAGGCAAGAGAGTAAATCTAGTTTCTCTTGCTCCATCTTGGCTAGACGTACCAGTGAATTTTTTTACTGAAGTAATTTTACTTTTCATTTCTAGAATCAATTTGGTGCCTTTTAAAAGTTTTTCTTTTTCTGCAGTTGTTTCCTCATCTGTTCATTATGTGCATGTTTTCCCCATAATCCTTAACATTTTTTTTGTAGTAAAGTTTTAAATTCATGTGATTTGAAAATCTGGGTCATCTTAGCATTGGTTTTTATGGGCTGATTTTGTCTGGAGTGTGAATCACGTTTCTTTCTTTCTTATGTCCACTGCTTTTTGACTGCATCTAGAATATTATGTTGTGGAGGAGGCTCTTAGTTTTAACCCTGTTTCTCTCAGGAGTGATTCTGTTCTTGCAGACACAAAACAGATGGGCTAGATGTGACCTCCACAGTTGGCAGCCACTGAATTTTCTGCTCAGTTCTTTCAGCTTTAGTGTGCTGCTTTTTCACAGCAAGATTTAAAAATTTTAGCCAGTATGATTGGTAAAATGTTGTTTGCTAACTATTTTGGTTGCATCTCTTTAGATATTTGAGATAATAATCCTTCTTCTGTACATATGTTATAAACCTTTTCTGTCAATGTGTCTTTTGTCGTTGGGGGTTTTTTGGATATAGAAAGTTTTCAATTTGGATATTATCATGTTTATCAGTCTTCCTATAGGACTTTTATGTTTTGTTTCTTAAGGGGTGTCCTCCCCAGTTTTTAGCATTGATCTCCTCCATCTTTCTTTGAATAATTTTTATGGTTTCTGTGTGTTTTTGTATGTATGCTTTTTGTTTTTCAAAATGTGTAGCTTTGATTCATTTGGAATTTATTTTTTTGTGATTTATTTATTGGTTTGAAGTTGAAATTTAGTGACATTTTGAGGTCTTGTTTTAAGATTAAGGGACCAGTGTTAGTATCTAAGAAAACACAGACTTTCTTACTCATGGATTTATCAGTTGTTAATTTATCTAAACTTATTGAACTATGTGTATTTCAACCTATGATAGTTCTAGAGTCATTATTTTCCTAAGTATATAACTCATTAAGTAATACTTCTTGTGCTTGTCAACAATTCTGTTCACTTCAACCACATTTGTTGAAGTTCTAGTCACCAGTCTTGGAGGTTAACCAAGATTTATTTCTTCCAAATTTTAAATTATTTCACAATTCATGTAATATGGACTTTAATAAAATCCTTGATTACTAATGTGTTTCTCTTTGGTACATATATGTGTTTATGCACAAATAGTCAATATATGCACATACATCTAAAATTGATTTAAAAAAATGTTAAGAATGCCATAAATTCGGACCAAGTTTCTCTTCTTCATTGTCTTTTAGAAAGCTCAGAGCCAAATTCGTGACCCTCTGTGATGAGACCGTAGGCCTTAAGATTCTGAGTATTAACATTATTCCTGGCTCTATTTTATATCCCTACTTCTATTTCTTTCTCTCCTAATTTGTAACTTGCTGTAAGATCCTAAAATTACCTTAAATTCTTTGCAGATAAATCATTGAACACATGAAGTTAGTAGCTTCTGAACTCTTACACATTAAACTTTACATGTAATACATAGTTCTTAAAATTAAAAGTTTCCTGTTATTAAAGTAATACAGCTATGTGACAGATAATGTAGGAAAATATAGAAAAGCCCCAAAACACAGCTGTTTGGTAGTTTATTCTAACTTACTAAAGCATTTATGATAATTTATGTTTACTTGAGGACATTAAGAGGAAATAAGTTAAAAGAAGGTAAAAGGAATATTGACTTTGAAAATGTCACATAACATGACACTTCGGAAAGCATAGTGTCAAGGAATTTGTTCAGTTACTGAAATAATGTGTTTTAGTTAGCTTTATAATTTCTCATTACTTTTAATGGTTGTGAGAATGAGTTCATTATACTCCTCTAAAGTTGCCATTTACCAACAGCCTATTTTAGGGAAGTGTCTAAAAATAATTTTTTTAAAGCATATATAATCTATCTTTAGAATATCTGCTTTGGCATATTCAAATCTCTTTTTCTGTCTCTCTCTCTCCCTCTCCTCCTGTCTCCCTTTCTCTCTCTCTCTCTCTTTTAACATTTAGGAAAAGAGCTTTGGTTGCTATTGGTACCCATGATTTGGACACTTTGTCAGGCCCATTTACTTATACTGCTAAGCGACCTTCAGATATCAAATTCAGGCCTCTAAATAAGACCAAGGAGTATACAGCCTGTGAACTGATGAACATGTACAAGGTAAGTGTTCTTTTATGTTATGCAATAGGTCTGTATAAATCATGAAATTCCTTTAAGATCAAGTCTTGGGATTAGGGAAATGTAATGAGAGCTTTTTAAAAAATCGCACTGTCTGGACACCAACCAAGAGCTACCAGTTCATTTGATCTAGAGTGGGGTCCTGGGTATAGTCTTGTTTGTTACTGTTTTTTTAACCTTTTGGATGGTTTTTAATGTACAGCCACGATTGAGAGCCACTGAAATAGACCATGCCACATTATAATACTCATATCTGGGTATAATTAAAACCCATGCAAGTATAAGGAACAAAAGAGTTAGCTAGTTTTTTTGTGGGAAACAGTATTACAAAGTGTCTACCTGCTCTTCCAGCAGTGAAAATGGATTCAGTAATCACTTTAAATTGCACTTAACAAATAGAAGTAGTAGGTATCCTTCAGAAAAAGCAGCTCTTACCCTTGGCCTGATTTGTCAGGAATTTCTTTCTATTTATGTGAATAATTCAGTGACAGTTTGAATTTTGTTTGAGATGATTCAGGATTACCAATGCAAATCTATTTTCACTTTTGAAAAATGACTCAATTGTGTTCTTACCTCACCCTAGTAGGAGATAAGGTTGTATAAGGATGTCAAAATACTAATTTATACTAGAATACTATAAATTTAGAACTTTCTGTAATTTGGGCCTGTTTCATTGTTTTTCTGATTCTCTGCTTCTTTGTACAAGGTAGGTATGTAAACTAAAGTGATAGAATAAAAACTTATTTTTTTGACTTAATTTTTTTCAGACTGACAACCATCTTAAACTTTACTTACATATCATTGAAAATAAACCCCTTTACCCAGTTATCTATGATAGCAATGGTGTTGTCCTTTCCATGCCTCCTATCATCAATGGTGAGTTACATCTTTAGCTTCGTAGATTTCTTGCTATTTCCTCTTAGTCTTCAATATTTCTATAGAATTGAGACTTCTAGGCTTGGCTGAATCAAATCTTAGATCTTTTGCAGACTTTATTTTAATAATTCTATTCAACAACATTTTACTGATGGTTTTTATATAATTTATAAATGTATAAATTTATAAGCTTATAAATGTTTTCTTATGTCAGTCTCTGGATTGTGTTATATTCCTTCAAAAGGTGTTGATATTTTGGTTTTAGCAGGTAATTCATTTAGTTAAACTCAAAAGTCAAACTGTCTGGCCTGCTGTTTTATAGTTAAATTAAAACTTTTAAACTGAATTTTATACCCTTAACTCCTTACTGAAGGCTTTTTGATGAGGAAACTTGGATGTATTTATAAAATTTAATGGTGTTAAGGCTATAGATGTTTGTCTTTCTGTAGCTGAGAAGGGGGTTTAGTTGATTCACAGGGGGAAGGAGAGACTTTTCCTTTCCAAGATCTTGGGCTCTAGTAGTTACAGTGATAGGAACCTGGGCATCAGAGTTGGCCACACTCAGACCTCAATCTTAACCTTGCTGCTTAATAGCTTGTGATGGGGGTCCATGAGATCACCCTCTGCATCTTAGTTGTCCCACCTGTACTTCCAGCACAGGGTTGTGGAGGAGGTTAAGACAGCCTCTGTTAAGTGCTTGGCAGAGCACCTGATACACTGAATCCACTCAGTAAACTTGTTATTTTATCTTCAGTATTCAGCTTGCTGTGGTGGTTTAAAATAAAAGTTGCATGTCCCCATACCTCTGATGTATCCGTTTACATTGTGTTCTAAGTTAGATTGTAGTTGCTGTTTTGTGGAACTTTTTAGTGCACCTGTATTTCTGAAACTACTGTTGTTGTTACTGTTTTATATTCAGGAAATCGTTCCAAAATAACAGTAAATACCAGAAATGTGTTTATTGAATGCACAGGAACTGATTTTACTAAGGTAAATAAAATTTTTATTCCATTTTACACAGTCAGGCAGGATAGATTTTACTTCTGGGCCAAGGCTATATGGCTAAACTTCAAAATGTTTATTTTGTAGGTGGGAGCATTCTTTAGGAATTTAGAAAATTAGAAACATATTCTGTACTTCGGTTATGGTGCTTTCATTCACTCAACAAATGTTTGATGAGCACCTTGTACATTCCCAGTGCCATGAGTTTAATAAGGAATTACATGTTTTTTGACTTCAAGGAATTTGTAGTTTAGTGGGAGAATTAGCCACATACTTAACTCTAGAACAGAGAATGGTGTAAGTATTGTAAAGCTATCTGTGTCAATTGTTTATCTTAGTTGGCTTAATTTAAATGCTTACACACATATATTTAATCCTCATAATAACCAGTGAGGTAAGAACTTATGTTATCTCCTCTCAATAGATGAACAAAATAGGGTACAAAGTTGGTAAGTGGCTTCCCAGGGTCAGGCTACAAGTAAGTGGTTGAGCCAGGAGTCCGGCATCTGGCGGCCGCTTTGTAAGACTGATAAAATTTACTCATGTTGTTAGCCATTTGTGTCTCTCAAAACTTGATGAATTCAAGGAAGGGGCCCAGGGAAGTAAATGATTTGTCTCAGTCATGGACTGTAACTCTCGGAGAACTGCGTAAATGCAGAACACCTGAAAATAAGGACAGGTCCACTTTATCAGCTGGGAAGTTTTTATTCTACTCCCTTTTTTAGAATGTATATATATATAAAGGTCCATTTTCAGATATTTGGGGACTAAATTATGTAAAACAGTAATTCATTTCCATCTGAGTGAAGAGCAAATACATTTATAGTTTACCATATTTGTCTTTTTACTTTGCAGGCAAAAATCGTTCTTGATATTATTGTCACCATGTTCAGTGAATATTGTGAGAATCAGTTTACGTAAGTTCACCTTTATTAATGGCCTGTTGTTCCAAAGGCAAAGCACTGAAGCCCTGTGCTAAATATAAAGATGAAAAATGTGGCTCCTGCAACTAAGACATATCATCTCTTTGGGGAGCTGAGACATATGCATAAATAATACATAAAATTAAGTGATAAGTACATTAAAAAATTTAAACGGTGATCTGGTTGTTAGGACAAGTTACTGCTTAGCTGAGGCAATCTGGGAGACATCACAGGCAGTGAAATTTAAACTGTTTAAGCATCAGTGGATTTGAGAATGTAAAAAATGGAGCAACAACTAAACAGCTAAACAAAGGCAGAGAAGCACAGATAAAAGCAAAGCGTATGTCCTATACATATCAGTAAGATTACTGTATTTTTATTTTTTTCCAAAGCTTATTTTTTAATTAAAATTAACAAGCCAACTGGCCCTTATTGAGTACCAGCATCGGTGTTTATTCTGGAGTATTAATTATAGGTCACAATAACTGTGTAACTGCAAAAAGCAGTGCTGAAATTGGCATGGGCAATAATCAGTCTGGGTTTTTAAAAACTGATCTGCATTTCAGTGGTTGCATCAGTCAGCTTCCGTGGTGTGACACATCACCCTGGTAGAGCCTGGGATGTGCAGATTAAAATTGGCAAGCAGTCCAGGAGGATGTGTGCTTTGCACCTCTGCTGGGCGCTGCCCGAACAGATGGGGGAGCCTTGGGAAGGAGAGTGATGTCGTATTCAGGAGGAGTAATCCAAACAGCAGTGTTGGGACGTGAATAGATTGAATGTGTTGAGGCTACGGTTATAGACCAAGTGAAAGATTCGTTAGCCATACATATTTCTAGACTTGAAGGCTTTTTATTTTCTTAAGTAATTAATTTCTGGCTTTTTTTTTCCCTCCGAAGGGTTGAAGCAGCTGAGGTAGTTTTTCCTAATGGAAAATCATGTACCTTTCCAGTAAGTATTTAAGAAATGACATAGTGACAGTAGTAATAGCTACAGAGTGCCCATGGTCTGTGTGTCTGTCCATCACCTACATGCCAGGCACTCTGCTTTGTGCATTGTATGGATTTAACCCACACATTAACCCTATGGGGGGGTGCTATTATTATGCCCTTTTCCAGATGGAGATATGGTGACCTTGAAATGTTAAATGGCTTGCCTATTACTACTATTAAGTGGTGGGGCAAGGATTTAAGCCTAGACAGTCCAGCTTCGGCTCCTGATGTATTACACCGTAGCATTATATGGCCATGGTTCCTGTGATTTATTCTCTTATTAACTAGTTAACTGGGTAATTAATAGTTGCATCCCTTTTAAGATTATTCAGCCCTCCAAACCTAATTAGTCTGTTCACACTTGAATCAACAGCTGCTGAAGGCCATCGTTATAACAATAAATAATTCCAAATGTATTAATAGAACTAATTTAGTAGTAAGCATAATATTATGAAGACATAGAATCTTGGTAAAAAATCTAAGCCAGCATTGTTCTTAACTGAGTGGGCTCTTTTCCCCAAGATGGCTTTATGCATACAGATGGCCATTCTAACACATGCCAGTATCACGGTCACTCAGTTGTAGTTCTGATTCAGGGAGTTCATTCTTTGAGCTCCTTTTCTTTAGCTTTTCACTATTCCTCTGACATTTATGAAGTAATTCAGAGCCTACAATAGTTTCTAATACTTGAATAACTTGTAAAGTAGATAAAACCTGCCAAGATCAAAATCTTCCCCTTTCTGAAAACATTAACATTTAGCATCATATTTTGTTCTAGAGTATTAATTAGAATGAAGATAAATGAAAACTATAAAAAGCATAACTGCATTATGGGCAGTATCAGTTTTTTAAAAACTGATTTTAGTGACTGTTACCAGTTTTTGTTATAAAACAAATTACCTAAAGACTCAGTGACTTAAACAGTGATTTGTTTATCTCATGATTCTACTGGTCAGCTAGGTAGTTCTTCTGGGCTGGGCCTGCCTGGCTAATCTCTGCTGGGCTCGCTTCTGTGTGGTCAGGCAGCTGGTAGGCTAGCGATTGGCTGACTTGGGACCGTCTCACTCACACATCTACTTCTTGGCTTGGGGTTGGCAGCTAAGTGTCTCTCATCATCCAGCAGGCTAGCTTAGTCTTCCTTACATGGTGGTGGTTGCAGCTTTCCCAACAGCAGGAGAAAATAACTCGACTGCTTTTAAGCATGGCATCCTGTTGGCCAAACCCAGTCCTTCTGCCAGATTTGAGGAGGGGAGAAATAGGCTCCATTTCCTGATGGGAGGACCTGCAGTGTCACATTGCAAGGCCATGGATGCAGAGAGAAGAATTTGTGGCCATTTATATAGTTTACCACAATAGTAATTGGGATCAGCCAGGAGTAGCTTTTTAGCCTATTTCAAAATAATGTCTGGTTTGAGTTTATTTTTTAAATGAATTGTTATGTATTAGTAAAAGTAAAATACATAGTTTTGGGAAGAAAAAGAAATAGATCTTAAGATGTGGGTCCTTTTTCTCCTCACGTAGCTAATTTCTTGAAATCCCTTATTTGTGTTAGGAAGAGCCCTCGCAGGTCTGAAGCGGTGGGCTCTAAGCAGCACTGCTGCACTCGTGGTGTCGTTTGTTAATGTTTTAACTTCTGAACTTAGATTGGAACAGCTTTCTCAGATCGTCCTCCCAGAAGAGAATAATCCTCTGGGAGAACCTGATTCTGCCTCACATAAAAGAACATATTTTTCTAAACATCTTGAAAGTTCTTTCCTGGTCTTCTGTTACTTCATATAAAAGAGTAGAGCTTGGAATAAGAGAGCTAGAAGAGATAATAAGTGGCAGGTAGGCAGAGAGACTAATAGTGGTGTGAGCTTTGGAATTAGGCTGCCTGAATTTATTAATACATTAGTTCATTTATTACTGCATGCATGCATTTATTCCTTAATTATATACCACATGTTTGTTATCTGATAAGCATTTTTCTAAGCACCAAGAATACAGGTAGCAGTACTAGGGCTCAGCAGCTTATCACGGATGTGATCAGGGAATAGTTACTAATCTAAAACTCAGATTCCTTATCTACAGAATGAGAATACTAACTAATTGTATCTGCTGTGAGGGTTAAGATTATCTTAAAAGTCTGTCTTGTGCTGTTTAGCTTAATATCAACTGTTAGTACAGGTTTGTTACCACTGATGCAGTCATTAGCATCTAGTCCAGTGCTTCTCAAACTCTCTTGTGCAACACATCCTCTAGGGATCTTGATAACATTCAGGTTTGGATTCAGAATGTCTGGTGTAACTGCCAGTAGCTGTAAAGGGCTGAGTGTCTGCGTTTCTAATAAGCACTTGGGTGATGATGCTTCTGCTTGAGAACTGCATTATGAATAATGTAGTTATTATTCAACAGCCCCTGGCCCATTGTCTTTACCTGAGTCCAAAGAGGTTTTTAAATTTGTGACTTTTTGCTAGTGGCACTTATACTTTTGAGAATAATTCAGTGATAAGAAACATTCATAGATATGTTTCCAAAGGTGCTGAAAAGCCTGAGTTTTACATATGTTTGTTCCTGCCTTACATGGTTAAGTTATGTACTGTTTGAAGGAGAGTGAGTGCCAATTTGTGAGGTGCTCCCAGCCCTACTATCTCCTGGAGCAGATTGATAGCTGGGAATGGGGGCATGGTTGCCTGTCCCCATCTGGAAAATAAGAAAGGAGTGTTTTCTAATGCTCTTAGACTTAGTATGATGCATAGGATGTCATGACACTTGAGTCATTCTTTCTTGGTATAAGCACCTGAGAGTGCATGAGATAAGGCTGAAAGTCATTAGGAAGATTTATAGGCATTTTATAAATAATGTAACACCCAGTGCTTGACTGTAGAGAATGATGATCACTTAAAAGAGAAAAATGTTTGGCATTTTATATTATTTCCGAGCAGTTCAAGTTTAGCAAGTAGAATGTTCATATGTGAATCTAATGTAGCAAACTTATTCCTCCATAATAATGTCTTGAAATACCAAGCTAATTTTCAGTGTTGGGCTCTAATGAGTTTTTGGGGGAGGCTAATGAAACTGCAACAGCAATAAGGATGAGCTGAATGAAAAGGAATAACATATCTGACAAAGAATGATTTAAACTTCTCAAACTTTCCCTCTTTAAGGAATTGGCTTACCGTAAGGAGATGGTGAGAGCTGATCTAATTAACAAAAAAGTTGGAATCAGGTATGCTCTGAAAACCTCATTTATTTATATATACTGTTGGAGGGAACTGAAGAATGAGGTGCCCACAAGACTATTTAGTTTTTCCTGAAGGAATGCCTAGAGAGGGTTTTGATAATCCCTTCAGAGTAAGGAAGTAAAGACAGATGATCTGTTGGGAAGCATGGTATCTAAGGAACTTAGAAAGGTTACTATTTCAGGTGGTAGCATATTTTAAAACAAAAAACAAACATATTTTAAACGATTCAGTGAAATTTATGGTTTGTACACTCCTGTTTCAGAGAAACTCCAGAAAATCTTGCCAAGCTTCTGACCAGGATGTATTTAAAGTCGGAAGTCATAGGTGATGGGAATCAGATCGAGGTTGAAATCCCTCCGACCAGAGCTGATGTTATCCATGCATGTGATGTTGTAGAGGACGCGGCTATTGCTTATGGATATAACAACATTCAGATGACTCTCCCAAAAACATACACCATAGCTAACCAAGTAAGAGGGCACCCTTAAATAAACACTTGTTATTGTTAGAAACTGGTCATTGAATGCCAGGAAGGCTTTGAGAAAAATAGAACATAGGAATTGAGCAGTATTTGAACATGCTGTGCTATGAGAGGCTGTGTTATGGGGAGGATACAGAACAGATGCCCAACTGATTAGAGTAAGTTGAAAACTTGTGATGGTTAATTCTTTGAAGAAAGGCAGGTTTTGAGTTTGGAGCCCTTATTGAACCTCTAACTGGGAGATTCATTTTTTCAACTTGGCCTAAAGTCAGAAGCTGTGTGTGGGAGAGGTGGAAGCAGGGAGTTTGCATATCTGCATAGGAATCTTGGGGTGATGGGGCCGTGGGGAGCCAGTGGTGGGCAGTGGGAGGCCCTGGCAGATATGTTAGTGAAGTTGGAAGGGTGTTTTCGTTTTAACAACATATTCTGCATACATCTCTCTTATGAAAGCAAAAGCGGGACATTTTATTGAGGTGAAACAAATAACTTTTTTTCAGTTTCCTCTTAATAAGCTCACAGAACTTCTACGATATGACATGGCAGCTGCTGGCTTCACTGAAGCGCTCACCTTTGCTCTGGTACGTCTTGGGTGTTTTTTCTGTCCAGTTAATTGTTTACATTGAATTGCTGAATTATTTATTCTGTGATTCAATATATGAATTTATAAAATCTAGAATGCTAAAATTTCCAGGTTGTAGAAGAATAACTTTGTAATTTGAGATGATACAGTTTCTGGTGAAGAAATGTTGATTTCTTTTTTGGTCTCAGAAAAACACAAAGGACAAAATGTCTTAAATGACAGATGGCAATGTATTTTATAGTTGCATGTAAATGTTGAGGAGTCACAATGAGTTTCATAACCAAGTTTACTAAGTTAGAGGTTTTCGTCTTAATTTGGTTGTGGCTGTGCCTGCTAGGTGCTGCCCTGGTTAAGGGCTTATGGACTGTTCCACATTAAACTTACTTCTTTGTCTTTGAACATGTTCACAAACATTTGCTTTGAGTTGAAAAGCTGACATAAAAGGCCTAAATCAGAAAGTGAATTTTATTACAAAATCAGAAGAAAACCTCCCCCCCACCAGATTGACCATTTGAAAAGAATACAGTGTATGCCTTTGTCTCTCCCTCTTCTCTCTTGCTGAGCACACCTGTGGTTCCCACAGTGTAGTTCTTCAGGATTCAGGTAAGTTTCAGCTTCCGGATGTAGGGCAAAAATCAAGCCAAAACATCAACATCCAAAAGGTTACTTCTTTTTCTCCCTCCAGCTCAGCTCCAGCCCCCAAATTCTCAAGTCTTTTAGAGTATGAGCAGTAGATTTTGATTTTGTCATGGCGGAGTGCCCATGTTTCAGGGAGAACATACTCTGCCTACTGACTAGTAGCTGCTCTGCAGGGAGTTGCTCCTCTGTCAAGGGCTGTGTGAAGGCGCATCCATCTCGTGGTGCTGGCAGCCGATCAGCTGTGGACCAGGGCTTCTGCACCTAAGGCCTGTCACTGAGCTGCTCACCGGGAGTGCCAGAGACAGTCTGTCAGCTGCCCCAAGTCACTACAACACACTGGCCATCACTCTGGGGAAAAGGAGTGAGATGCAAGAGTTCCAGATTTGTAATAACACTGTTCCTATAGGAATTTCAACTTAAAGGTACTTATAAAGTAACTTTATGAACAAACCAGCACATCACTGGGCCTTCTATCTTGTTTTCTACAAGAGTGACAGTGCTTTTTCTAAAACCCAGCCTTTGTCTTTTCAAGTGTGAGGCACATCTCATCATGATTTTGCTGTATCAGCATACTAGTTGTAACGGTTTCTTTTAAGTTAGCTCACTTTTAAAACTACTTTCTTTAGCCTTATAAGAATAGTATTCATAAAAATTTCAGGCTTCATTTACTTGTTATATATTTTCTAACACTTTAAAATAAACACATAAATATTAGTACTTTTAAATATTCAGAAATTTTTTACAGGCTACTGCCACTTTAGGATATCTTGATTTAAACTGCTTTGTATTTTGTCCCTTATCAACCATCCTCATGGCAAAGCATAAGATTGCTTAGATATCTAGCTGTGTATCACCATTTGTCTGTGGAGCCTTTTTCTTTTATATAATAAGTCATACTCTATTGCATCATGTAAATTGCATTTCCTAATCAATCCCTTTATAATCTAAATCATATCATAAAAACTCCTTACTGTGGGGAAAAATAAGATATTCCCAGTGTGCCTGCCACCCTCATTGTCTACCTCTGCAACCACGGCAGATCAGGGAGCTCTTGTCTGCTATGCCCGGATGTGACTTTAGGATCCTTCCCAAGAGAGCATGGCAAGAATTCTTAGAATTGGCACTGGCATAAAACAAATCTAAACCCATCCTTTTCTTCCAGGCCATTGTGTAGAACAGTGCAGTGAGCTGTATCACTTAATGTTGGAATAGTTCAGTACTCTGATGGCACATAAGTTTTCATGTTAAGTTTTAAGTTCTTTTGCAAAAAGCTAGCACTAGTGTATATACTAATTGTTCTTATTAATGATTTATTAATGACCATTGTTAATACTTTTTAAGCACTTAGTTTGTGTCAGGTATTTTATTTGCATTATCTCATCTCATCATTAGTCTTGATGTACTAATAGTGAGTTTTATTTTATTACTACCCTATCATCCTAGGTTTTGAATGTGATAAGCACCTTCCTCTTTTTGGTGGGTGACTGCTTACCAGGTTACTTTTTGCTAAGAGCTTTATCAAGCACATACACACAAAAGTGAAATGATAAAGTAGAGCACTGGGCAGAGTTCAGGCCACTTGAATTTTGCTTTTACTCCTACCATTCTGCCACAAGTCAGCATGGAGTTGGCAGGGACTCTAATGGTAATCAAGATAGAAAGCCAGAGGAACACCAAGGAGGGAGAGCGGATTTCTGACTGGAGTCATCAGGGATATTTTTATGAAGAGGTAGAAGACATGTCAGATGTCATTTAAGTAGAACGTTGTGGGATGGCAGCAAGTAGGCAGGAGAAGCATTTAGATAAAGGTAGGGAACAGTGTAAGGTTCAGGGAATGAGCAATGAGTTGTAGGAGATTAGACTGGTAGGGGAGCTTAGGAAGGGCTCAGGTGCAGTTGTACTACCATCTCCATGTGAAAAATTTACATTAGCTCTGCATCATGGGTAGAATGCATTGTAAGAGAACTGTTAATATTAAATTGCATCTACTGCAGGCCTGAATTCGTTGATATGTTTCTTATCTTATTCTTGACTGATTTATATAATCAACATTGCTATGAGACCGTAAGTATAGCATTAAATACTTTTTATATTAGATTTAGTCATTGCTTTTCCATATTGATCTACTTTGTTTGTACTTCTTAGTGCTCCCAAGAAGATATTGCTGATAAACTTGGTGTGGACATCTCTGCAACAAAAGCAGTCCACATAAGTAATCCTAAAACAGCTGAATTTCAGGTAAGAATTTTAAGTTGATAAGAATTTGTGTATAAACTGAGAAGTCATACATGAATTATGGAAGGATTCTTCAGTTATTATACCTCAGATGGCAAAATCTAGAGCTTTTTAAAAATCAAGTTTATAATTGGTTTGTACAGTTTGTTGACGAAAAATCTTGGAATTTCTTAAGCTTTTCCTGATAACGTTAGAGTTGGGCTTTGCCGCCTTGTGTGGTCTATCTAGCTCAGCCTTTCTTATTTGCACTTTCCATTTCACAATTGATTTTTAAATTCCATTTTCAGAGTTCATCTCCTTTCCATCTGTTTGTAATAAATGAATCAACAGCTGCTCCCAGGACCTCCATTAAGTCGTTCCTTTGAAATCAGTTGTTACATCAGTTCTTGACTACTGCCTGTATCTCTTAACTAGTTTATTGACAGTTTCATGCAAAGTGTAGGACTATTTGAGAATCATATTACCTTAATAGTAAATTTCAAAGGATTTCCATTATAGATTAGGATATTAAGAGATATAAAAAGAGAACATTTCAAGGTTATAATAGCTTTGCTTATTTATGACTTCAGATTGTTTCATCTCTGTCATACCAGTAAGCTCTCATTCTGTTTTTCTTGCATATATAATTCTTTGATTATTTTAACACAGGCTGTAGAGAAAATCTTGTCTTCTAAATTCAAGGGGAATCCTTGAATTGGGAGAAAATGCTTTGAAGAAAATTGATACTTATAAAATATCAACTGTCTGATTTGAGATAGTTTCTTTGGATCTTGGCTTTCACTTCTGTAATAGTAGGGGGCTGGGTTCTAAAAATTCTAAAAATTCCTAAAAATGTTTAAATCTAACTTTAAAAAATCTATTGCTAGAACTACCTACTAATGTGGCATATTAGAGCTAGACTAGTTAAAGAACTAATTGGTAATAATCTGTAGCAAGCACATGAATTTTTTCTCTGTATTCAGGGTTAGAACTTTGAGGAATCTCTATTCTGGTTTGGAAGGATTGTGATAATGAGTTTTTATAGCTGGTTTTACGAGCTCTCTAGCTTTTCTACTGCTTTTAAAAGATGCCCACAGTGTTCTTTTTAGTAAGAGACACTTAAATTCACTGGCATAGAGTAATTTTTCAGTAAATCTTAAAGGATTTTTATTTGAGTTTATTCCAAATTTCCCTTTTTCTTCCAGTTTTCACTTATCAAACTTGATCGGTTTCATAAGATGTGGTAATACTATGTTCTTTAGGATTTATATCCTGTCTTACCTATTTATATAAGTGGAAGGAAA
The DNA here is from genome assembly GCA_032199065.1 of Smutsia gigantea. NCBI lineage: Eukaryota > Metazoa > Chordata > Mammalia > Pholidota > Manidae > Smutsia > Smutsia gigantea. Next base: position 29,338 of record JAVSCE010002089.1, read on the forward strand.
ACAAATCAGAAACACATTACATGTCACTATAAATAGCAGTGGCTTAGCACACTTAATATTTCTGCATAAAATGCATTACCGATGAAAGAATCTATCCTTTACACTTGATAGATTCTATATTTTACTCTTGCTTTACCAACAGATATATCCTGCCATTACTAATATGACTAACTGGCTTATATTTGTTTATCGTTAGATTAAATGTAAAATTGTTCATGGGCTTTTAACACCGTTTCTTGTCTAAGCCTATTCTTTCTCCTGCATAATTGTTAATTTTGGACTGTTTCTGATAGTAGATATGTTAGAGAATGGGTAAAATAAGAGAAATGGTATTTAATTAAAGTATGCAAATATTATTACAACTATAAGTACTACAAAAATTACAATAATTATTATATAGTTATATTAATTTTAAGTAAAATTACAGAATATTACATCTCCTCAGTTTAGCAATAATATTCCTTAATATCCTCAAATATCCAGTCATTATTCAAATTTTGCAAGTTGTCTCCACTCTTGTATTTAATAGTTTGTCCGATTTGGGATTCACATGATGTTCATACATCAGAGTTGATTGTGCTTCTTAAGTCTCTTGATCTGCAGATTGCCCCTGTATTCACTCCTTCCTCCCTCTCTCTCTTCCTCTCACTGTTGAAAAAACTGGGTCATTTGTGCTGTAGAGTGTTGTGGGATCTTGGAGGGCTGCTGTTTAAGCTGGGGCTGTCAGGGCAGGCCTCTGTGGGAGAGGACTTTGAGCAGAGACTTGAAGAAAGAAATTAACCACATGTGAATCTAGAGGAAGAATATGTGAGGCAGCAGAAAGAGAAGTATGGGGGCTGGAGAAGGAAACCTGCTTGCAGTGTGCAGCTCAAGTGCAGTAAGCCAGGAGGGGTAGCAGGTGTTGAGGTTGCAGAGGAGGCCAGGGCCAGATTCATATAGGGCCCCTTGTAGGGCATGGATTTTATTCCAAATCTGATGGAAACCTGTTAGAGATTTTTGAGCAGGGGAGTTCCGTGATCTGATTTAGATCACTCTGTATGGAGATTAGACCATAAGGTGTCAGGTGGAAGCAGAGAAACCAGCTTGAGAAGTTCATGCAATAGTTTGGGCAAAAGGTAATGAATGGTGTTGGAGTCTGACCGCAGAGCCCAGACTCTGAGCAATGTCGTCATACTACTGCCCATAAAACCCTCCCAGTAATAGGACGTGTTAAAAGCTAACGTATCTTACAGAGCTTGGAATGAAAAATTTATTTCATGGATAAAAGCAGGGAGGTTTTGCTTTTTTTTTTTTCCTTTTCCTTTTTAAAAGAAGTTGGATGTTTATTTGTATTTCTTTGGCTGCTAAGCTGAAAATTATAGTCACAATCTTTCCATAGTAGCTGCATAGTTGTTTTTAGTGCCATGCCTACACATTTATGTTGTTTGCCTTCCTTAATTCTATTTATATTTTCCCTGGTCCTGGTTTTTAAATTTCTTGGTTAATTCATATTTCATCTATTTAAGTATTTGTACTTCTTATAATCTAAATCAATTACTTATAAAATAAAGCAGGATATGAAATTTTACATATTTGAGTTCTTGAAAGTGAACTTAATTTTTAAAGTGATAATAGAATAACCAATCCAAGATACAATTATATTTAAGTTAAAAATATTTATTTCTCATCTTTTTAATCAAACTATGGTTTTCATTTTGTAAGTTTGTATGCCTGAATGCTTTCAGTTTTTTTAGTGCCCTGGAATTGAAAATTAAAAATGTCTTGGATATTTAGGCATTGGGTTTTCCGTAAGTGTCTTCCTGTGAGGCCGTGGAGTCTTGCGGCTGTTTCTTTAATCAAACACATCTGTCTAGTTCCCTTCGGTCAGTGCAGTTTCACGTCTTGTCCTGTAGGTGGCACGCACTACCCTTCTTCCTGGCCTCCTGAAGACCATCGCAGCCAATCGGAAGATGCCCCTTCCTCTGAAACTGTTTGAAATCTCTGACATTGTTGTAAAAGATTCTAGCAGAGGTAAGAATGAAATCTGTTACACGGTTATACACGTCTGTCTGACTGTTTCAGGCTGTATGTAAGGTCAGCTCTTGGTGGGTGGGGCCCCCACATGACTAAATTGCTGGCAGGTTTTCCTTGGTTCCCTGGATTGAACAGTTCTAAGTCCTAGCAGTATTTTTCATAGAGGATTACTTCAGACCACAGAATTCAGTGTGTTCTTACGAATCAGTTGACAAAAGCAGAGGCCTTTTCCTCCGTTTCTCCTCACAGAGGATAATATGATATCATTCTAACTATCCAAAGTAGTCCCGCACTATTGGGAAAGAGGTATTATAGAGGAACGTGCGCCTTGCCTATCCACCGCGGCCCATCCAGAGCAAAACCTCTGAGCCAGCGCTGGAGTCCTGCCGCTCCCCAGTGTGCGTGCAGCCTGTTTTCAGTCAGCATCACCTTGCATTTGGATGGTGCTCTTTACTTACAAAATATTTTTTTCTATGCACGCCTTTTCTCTTGATTGTTAAACCATCATTTTGAGGCAGATGGGACAAAAAAATACTGTCCCATTTAATACACAGGAAAATAAAGACAGAAAAGTGGAAATTTCCCCAAGGTTACATGAATACTAGACTTAGATCTAGGGCTGGAATTTTGATCTCAGTTCACATATTCTTAGAGAATGAAAGTTCATTTTAATGTCAGTCTATATCGAATTTTCTTTGAGTTAAATCTGTAATAGAAATCAGGAAACATTTTCAGTGGCAGCTTTAAATAGTTTTGAAGGTTCTTGTGCCTCAAATCCTCCACTGGTGGAGATAATGGAGAACTTGTTATAACTCCACGTCAGATTTTTCTGTTCACTTTCACTTGTTTCCTTTTCGTTTTAGTTCTTTGAGTTTTATGTTGTTTTTATCCTTGGTGATGCACACATATTTATAAATACAGGACTAGGTTAATTATACTAGGTTTCCTCAAAAGTTTTGTCATGCTGTTTCAATAATAGCCTCGTCCCTAATTGCAGGGCCCACCCCCCAGGACTCTGCAGTGCTGGGGACTCTCCAAGCAGGCAGCTCAGTCTAGAGGGTGAGGAGCAAGCTGGGGTCCCCACGGCTGCCACATGGAAATTGTTGCCATAGGCACAGAGCACTTTACTATATTGCAAACCTTGGTGGAGGGGTCTTTGCTGTTTCTCTTTTCATCTTGGGAAGGACTAGACATAGACTCCACCCTACCCCCAAGGCCTCTGCTTAGGGACAGCCTTCCCTATTGAAGAGAGCTATTAAGTACTAGTGCAATAGGCCCCTGTTTAACAAATCACCCTGGTGATTACCCAGAACCCCAGTCCATATACTTTTTAACTCAAAGATGTGCATTTCTGTTGAACTTCATTTCATCTCTATAACAGACCTCTTTTATTCCTGTTCCTAGCTGTGATTGTTTTGCTCTGTTTGCATAATATTATGCTTTGTTGGCACTGAGCAGTTTTTATCTGATCTTACTTCTACCTGTTTTCTTGCACTATTATGGTTTATTATCATTATTTTAAATTTTCTATCATATCAGTGGGATTTGAGGAGTAGGAGGCAGTAAATATGTGTGTCAGTTTACCATCTTGAAAACATAGGTTTTCTTTAATTTAGTTGAAGTATGTTTCCTATTTAGGTAGGCCTGGATTTTATTTTTATAACAAAAGTAGCTTTTCTGATGGATTATTCTAAATATGTACATGTGGACTCCCTGCTCGTCATCTGGTGTACATAGAGGATTCTACAGGAGAGACAGCACAGCACCACAGCTCCGAAGGGAGACTGTGTGGCCAGAGTGCCTGCATTTGAGTCATAGTTCTCCCTCCACTTACCAGCAGTTTAGTTTTGGACAATTTATTTAATCTCTCTGTGCCTCGGTTTTTCCCTCTGTACAATGGGGATAATGATAACATTTATTTCATTAGATTTATTACAAGGATTAAATGAAATTGAATTTTGAAAAGTTCCAGCCACACAATAACCACTGTTTGTTTGGTGTCTGCTCTTTCTGTTAGGGTATTAGCAATCCCTACAGCCAGACACCTAGCATCCTGGTCTCTGCTAATTCTCTGAGTGAATGACTTGACAACCTTTGCTGGCTATTAAAGGGTTAACACTGCCTTGCTGAGGCTCTTAGGGCTCATTTTCATCCTAACCTTTAACTTAATTGGTTTTCTTCTGTTGTGCTTTTTTAGGATAAGAAAACCAAAACGTACTAATGTGGGGATTTATTTAAGAAAAACAGGAATGCTGTTTTTTCCGTAATTTATCAGCTACTTCTTTTCAATAAATTAAACACATATGTTTTTACTGTCTTTCAAACCAATAAGCATTTACTTCTCTGTTGGATTTATGTTAGCCATTTCTTTATAAACAGTGAAAGTATTTTGAAGAAAATCTAGGCTATCAAAAGTGAAGTGATAGAAGGTTTCCCATTTAACATAAAAACTTTCCAAGTTTTCATTAGTGGGGGCAGTCCCTAAACTACAGGCTCAAAAGGGCTAAAGAAGTGTGGCAAAAGTGAGCGAGCCAGTTCCATTCGTTGTATTGGTAGAAAAGTATTTTTGAGTTCCTTTTTTGCCGGGGACTGCTTGGAGTAGAAGAGAGTTGCCCGTCATGAGGGAGACACACTGGTGAACAGGTTTTTACAGGTGGTGCTCTGAGGGGGTGTGTATAGCACACGGAGAAGGGAGTGACGGTTACCGCTGACTGGTTCTGTCTCATTAAGGCAAACCCCCTCACTCCCAACCCATGTCATTTTTGTGTAGCATGTCTTCCAAAATGGAAATGAAAAAGGAATCTATACTGGATTTCAAATATTCCTTCCCCAAATTTTGTCCAACCTGCTTTCCTGAAAGACTATCCCCTGTTTTCCTGCTCGGCCTCACTGGACAGTTTCATGCTGATGTGGACTTTTCGACTGACCATCAATCATCCCTGTTGTGAGGTTCTCAGGCTGGCTGCCTGCTTAGCCACAAAATCAGACACACTTCTCAAGTACTAAGATTTCCCTCTAAGATGTATTCTGGTTCTTTGGGCTGAGCCAAACACTGTATTTATTGAGTCATAAGGTCCAAAGATGCTGCAACATTTAAGAAAATTAGTCATGACTCAAGGAACTAAGCTGATTTGTCGCTTTTGTTGGGCAGAGTGGTGTGATGTGTCTTTGGAATGAGAAGTTCAATGCAAACTCTGCTGTGGGGTAAGCTTTTGGCTTTATAACAGGGAAGTGAGTGGAGGCGGCACCTAAGCTATCAGATCTGGCTGCTGGGTGAACTACTGATCAGTTTCAGTTGTTAAGACTTCTGTTTTTTCTGTTCAGTGTCAAGAATCAACTATAAACAAAATGGTAAAAAATTACTTTGGAGGAGCAAAGGACCAGAAAAGCAACTGTATTTTGCAAAATCTAACATTCTGGCTTTTTATTAATTGCAGATTGAATTCTGCCATCACTGTTTATTCTACATTGGTCACTGAAACTGCCAGTATGCCTAGCAGCTAACTAAAATGGCAGGAGAAAACATCACCGGGTTGAGCCTAAGTTTAGAATGAACCACAGCCAAAGAACCATGACTCAGTTTGGCTTTATGAAATGTATTAGGGTGATTCTGATTAAACTCGATACAATCATCCAGTTGACAATTTAACAGATATCTGTGGAGATCCCTGATAATCAAATTACCATGTAGTTTCAGCTACTGCATTTAAAGAATTTGGGGTCTTAATTATTACAGTAGATGGAATAGGTTAAAGGCCCTTGAGCACTTGGAGGCGCCCCATTACCTCACTTTCTGTGACAAGCACTTTGTACTCCAGCCTTCACTTCCTGCTCAGCCCTGCTTGCTTTCTCCAAAATACTGCTGCAGTCCTGCTACGAGCCACACTTCTTCTGCCCGGCCAGTCACACATAGTTTCTAAAATTTCATGTTCTCCCTGAAGCTTTTCTAAATCAGAGAATGATTTCTTACACTGACTAGCTTGGATGTGGAAATCGGGAATTTTTTTTTTTTTAACTTCAGTCACAGTATAGATTTAAGATTCTTCTTCCTTTTTCCTCCCTGGGCCACCATGGCTGCACAGAACATAACTAATTCACTGTTCCTTTATGATTTAGTTTGTTCTTTCAGTTTGCTATCAGTTTATACCATTCCTGTATCTATCCTATATTGTAACCTACTAAAATATATGGGCAGATTTTATAGTTCATTCCCAAACTCTTTGCTTGGTAAAGACCTCAATGAAAGTGTTTTCAGCAACTGTCCATTAATTTTGCAGACATCAAGTAATGGGAAATTATCTAACATCCACATGTGGAATGTGGTTCTCTAAAGAGAGCTTATATCATCGGTCTAGATTAATTTTACTTCATATTTTAGGCATGTAGAATTTTCAATCAATAATTCAAAAAATATGGGTATAAGGAGGAACACTGACATTAATAATACTTGAAGTAGCATTATTTGCATATATGATGGCATCTGAACTGGGTGGGTAAAAACATCATTTTTAATATAGAAAGTTATTTTAGTACATTTGGTTCCACATAGTTAAGATCTGCTAACGTGAGTATAATGTGCTCTGTCATGCATTGCATACTGTATTTTTTTAATAGGTAAAAATCCATTCCAGGTTTATGTTAAATAAATAAAAGCCAACCCATAAGGATATAACTTTTCCTTCATGCATTGAGAAGGTCATAGATTTTTCCTCACATTTATTTCTTGGCTTTCAGCAGTATTTAAAAAAAAAACCTGTGCTTCAGTGCTGTAGTATAGAAGTGTTTTAAAGAAAGTTGTTCTTAAATTTTATTTTTGTTTTTAAAAATTGAAAATATATTTGTAACATCTTTAAGAACTTTCACAAATATATTTTTTTAATTAAGAGTAGTTTTATTCATTTTGTATTAAAAAATAAAGCATATCCAGCTTCTCCTCCCTAATCCTACTCTTAGAATGAGTTGCCAGACATTTTCTCTGCATATGCAAACATATGTTTTACATTTCTATATATAGCCATAGATATGGGCAAATACTTTGTAGTGTTTACACAAATGGGGTTATGCTTTACCTGTCCTAGATCTTGTTTCTTCCTATGAACATTCTTTCTGCTTCGTTCTTTTTAGTGTTTGTATAGTATTCCATTGTATGGATGTATTATAATCTATTTACTTAGATTGTTATGAATATTTAGATTGCTACCAGGTTTTTGCTAAAATATGTCCTTGTTGCAATTAATATCCTTGTTCCCTTATACAAATATGTATTTTTAGAAATAGAATCGGTCAGTCCCTAGGTATGCACACTAAACATTTGCTATCTTGTCAAATTCTCTTCCAAAAAGGATTTTTTTTAAACAAGTTTGCAATCTCAGCAAGAATGTGTAGAAGGTTCCTGTTTTCCCAGATTAGAGCTACTTTTTTAAGGTGAATATCTTCACAAGGTTCATTTAGCTTTTGTGCATTATTTAATACTACACTGACATTCTTCAGAGGATATGTAAAATTTGTAGCATAAGCTACAGCCTCCTGGGCATCAGTATTAAAGAAATTTATTGGATGAAATAGACTAAAACTCAAGATGCTTTATTTTCTGAGCCTTGCCAGACTATTAATCTCAAGGTCCCATGTGAGCCTCTGATTACCCTGGAAGCCTTTTTGGTTTCCCAGTAGGCTTCCTCCTGGCAGCTTTATTTGGGCTCCTAGGCGAATGTGAGAGGAGAGATGGAGAGGTTCTGTTGAAGACTGCCCTTTTCTAGTCTGTGCTATATGTGATAACATAACCTAGCAGCCCTGATTTGCTTTTAATCATTGGTACTGTGGTGAAAGAGGATCTTCAACAAGGAGGCACCTCTTCTAAACATTTGAGTTGCATGCAGTAGTCATCTACTAGGAGACACCATGTACCATTCTGTTTTCTTTTCTCTTCTTTTAGAAAATCCTTTGGCCTGTTCTTCCAGCGCACAGAATCGCAGCCAGCTGCCCCTCCTTTGGGTGATTTAGATCAGCCTCTCTAGGCAGTACTTTGAAGTCTGTGAAATACATTGGTAATTTAGGCTGACATAACTTGGCAGGCCCATTTAAGAAGCAGAATCGTTTGATGGCATGACACAAGAGGTCTGTTAACTGAGTTACAAAAAACTGAGGCATTTCCAACAGACCCTAGTTTTGGCATGAAATTTAAATAGTTCTTACTTTGTGGCATGCAGTCAGTGGACTTCCTGTGATGTAATATGGTCCTTCATTGCAAAATACTAGGAAATGGAAATTTTACTATACCTAGCAGTTTCTCCAAGGAGGAATGGGTAATACTCTCTTTAAATTCAATTTAGCTACAATAGAGGGATTATTTTAGCAAGATCTGGAGAACCAACTCTAAAGGGAGTGTTAGCACTTGGGAAATGTGAAAAACCAGCCAGTCAGTGGTGGGAATTGGGAGGGGCTGCCTAAAGAATGAGTTTATTTAATTCTTCTGGTGTGTTTAGTACAAAGCCCTAGAAGTCAGCTGCCTTTCTTAAAAATATTACAAAATTGAGTCTATAAATATATAGCTCATTATTGTATGTGTATGTGCTGTAAACATGGAGTATGAGTTTTTAAAAGTCCTATAGTTTTAGTTATAATTTCACTGTTACGAACATCAAAATCACTTAATTTGTTTTTTTTTAATTCTGAGTCATTAAACCAGATGTTGTTCCTCTTACCAGAAAGGTGAATTTTACATAATTTGCAGATCATAAAAGAAGTATTCCAAGGCAAAGTTATCAGAATAAAGCTTCCACTTTATGTTGCTAAGCTCTCTGAATGGTGGCATTAGGAGCTATTCTCTCACAGCAAAAATGGGAACAACCAAGTTGTTCAGTACATATCTGTGTGTTAAAGTGGAAGCATGTGACACCAGCAAATGGGTACCACATGGCATAAATACCCAGAAGCAAGTCAGTAATGTGAAAGGGATAATTTAGTTCTGTTTCATTTCATTTTTTTCCCCTCAGGGAGTGTGTGTGCACGCATGCGTGTGTGTTCCCACAGAGCAGTCAGGCCCCTCACTTTGGTTTATGCATGAAGTAGGTTTAGTGAGGTTTTATGCTTGCCTGGTTTTAATATTAATCCTTATTCTTACACCTTCAATTACAGCTTTTGGATAGCAGATTTCTTTATCCTTGCAAATGGAAATGATAGAGAGTGACAGCGGTGCAGTATGCACTCGCCTCCATCAGCTGGCTCTTGTGCTGAGCTGGAATGTGGCCCACTCTCTGGTCTTGGCCTTGTTTAATAGTTATTTGTGTGTGCTTATCTCCCTTTCCAGACTTTATTCATCTACTCAGAGAATAATTGTTGAGGGATTAGTCTGTGCAGGCCACGTGCTGGCTCTGGCCTCTACTCTCTAGAGATACTTGGAGTGGAATGCCTTGAACATATAGGTACTAAGAAATGTTACGTGGCCAGAATAGTTATTTCTCCACATGAGTTCAATCAGAGTTTAACTCAGAATACACTTTCCATGAGTTACAGTGCTATTGATGTCTACAAACTTTAGTTAACTGACTTCTAAAAACTTATTCCAATTGCTTAACTAGAATTCTTAAATATCATGAAAACTTTTGAAAACTAAAACATCTGTTTATCATATCAAGAGCATTTCAAGAGTGCCCATCTTTGACTATATTATGTAGGTATATATCCACACATAAGTTTTCCCTTATACTATTTTCACCTAAATCCTTTAAAGATTTAGGAATTTCATCTAAATCCTTTGGAGATACCGATATTTCCACTCTATAAAGTATGGGTTTTAGAGCCAGACAATCCTGGTCAAATCCTGGTTTTGTAACTTAATTAATAGCTATGTAATTAACCACAGTTAGCTCCAGCCCGTTGGCTTTGGGCAAAATCTTTGAGCTTTTGTTTCTCCATTTTTCACTATCCTATTTTATAGAGATAATAAAACCTAGCTTACATAATTGACTTGAGAATTAAGCAAGATGATAGATACATTGATATGTAGAAAATCCTTGGCACATAGTAGATAATCAGTTAATGTTAACTTCCCTTTCCCTTTTACCCCATTTATGTGCTCATTTTGTATTATTTTAGTAGGAGAGTACAGTATCTGAAAAAACCCATGTCTTATTTGGAAGGTAAAGAACGTTATATATTTTGTGTCAGTTATGGCTATGGCAATAAGTCTGTGGAAGAACTTTTGCTGAATACATGCTTTTAATTTTCAGTTTGTTCCCCCAGACTGACATTAGTTTATTCTTTCTCTTTTCCTAAGTTGAAAAGCAAAATGAAGACAACATTCATTCAGCATGTGTTAGAGCAGTAATCTCCGGAATTTAATGAAAGGGCCACAGGTGTATATACCTGTTATAAAGTTAAATGATCACCATTAAATTTGAGTATACCTTTATATGTTATCTACATTATTGAAAAAAAAATTTTTTAATACAGGTTTAAATTTTTGAAACGATCACTACAAGATACAAAAGTATTCTATAATCCTGGAATCCCTTTATGTTGTTCCATTGTAGTCTGTTTACCTGCACATCTAACCCCAGGCATGCCATAGTTTTGCCTTTTCTAGAATATCAATCATATCAGTGGGCTTAATATTGTATGTAGCCTTTGGAGACTGGCTTGTTTCATTCAGCATAATGGCCTTGAGATTCGTTTAAGTTGTAGTCCGTCAATAATCTGTTTCGTTTCATTGCTGAGTAGTCTTCCATTGTATGGATGAATCACAGTTTATCCAGTCATCTATCAGGGTTCATTTGGATTGTTGCCCTTTTTAAAAATACTACATTTTGAAAGTTTTGATTTCTTTTCAAGGTAGAATAATATATAATAATCAAGAAAGAATTGGAAAATAGATAAAACTTGGAGGAAAAAATTATCCCTGCCCAAACATAACTTCTGTTAACATTTAGGTGTATTTCTTTTTAGTCTTTTCCCTGTGCATGGAATCTTTGGGCTTGCGGTTTTATTTATATGGTTGTGGTTCTTATTTTCATATTTTTTTTTCATGTTTATGAAGAGTGTAACATATGGTTTAAAAAAGTATAAAACAAACACTAGTGTCACCATCCAAAATAAGAAATGGAATATTGCCATTACTGTAAGCTTCTTGGAAGAACCTTCCCATCATATCGCCTTCCCTTTACCTACAGTAATCACTATCCTGATTTCTATAATAGTCATTCCCTTCTCGACCTCATAGCTTTCCAACTTATGTATGTTTTTAAACAATATAATTTAGTTTTGACTCTTTGAACTTTATGGCCTCCTTTTTTTCTCATATTGTATTTGCTTCAGCTCTATTATGATAACTCTTCACAAGGATGCCTGTTAGCCACATAGTATTCTGATGAGTGGTTGTATTGTACTTTATGTAGTCATTCCCCAGTTTTGGTCATTTTTAGTATTCACTTTTGGAAATGATGCTTTATGTAGAAATATCTTTCTACATGAAGCCATTTTTTGTATTAAGGATTATTTTCTTTGGATAATATTGTGAATAAAAGAATATAGTCTTAAGGCTCTAATATATGCTGCTAAATTGTTTACAGTTTAACCAGTTCATGCCACAGTGACACCTTGTTCCTGTGCCAGCAATGAAGGGTTTCCACACCTCCCCCGATAAAAACATCTCAGGGAATTTGATTGTTGAAAACCACCGTATCTTGGATTCTGGGGTTGAATGGTTTTTTCTGTGTTTACTAAACATTTTCTTTTTTGTTGACTTTGCCCAGGTTTGTGTTGGGAGTAAATCACTTTCTTAAGTAATGATCCCTGTGGCCTTGTGACTGATTCTTTTATTTTTTCAGATGTAGGTGCAAGAAACTACAGGCATCTCTGTGCTGTTTATTACAGCAAGAATCCTGGGTTTGAGATTATCCACGGACTGCTGGACAGAATCATGCAGCTGCTTGGTGTGCCTCCTGGTGAAAAGAAGAAGGGTTATGTGCTCAAAGCATCTGATGGTGAGATGGGATCAGCTGAATCCAGAGTTAGTGATAATGTCATGCAGAGGCCAAGCCCTATTCTTTTTTTTTAATAAGTTTATTTTGATATCATTAATCTACAATTAAATGAGTAATATTATGGTGATTACACTATCCCCTTCATCAGGTTCCCCCCCACCACCAACCCCATTACAGTCACTGTCCATCAGCGTAGTGAGATGCCATAGAGTCACTACTTGTCCTCTCTGGGTTGTACAGCCCTCCCCGTGCCCCCCCAACATTACATCTGCTAATCGTAATGTCCCTTCTTCCCCCTTGCTCCTCCCTTCCCACCCATCCTCCCCAGTCCCTTTCCCTTTGGTAACTATTAGTCCATTCTTGGGTTCTGTGAGTCTCCTGCTGTTTTGTTCCTTCAGTTTTTTTTTTTTCCTTAATTCTTATATTCCACATATGAGTGAAATCATTTGGTACTTGTCTTTTTCAGCTTGGCTTATTTCACTGAGCATAATACCCTCTAGCTCCATCCATGTTGTTGCAAATGGTAGGATTTGTTTTCTTCTTATCCAAGCCCTATTCTTGATAAGTTTTTTTTTGGTTTTGATTTGGAAGCTAGAACTTCAGTTCAATTAATTGTTAGTATTTCCTAGAAAATATCCTTTTTCCCTCCCGCATTCTTAGAAGATGCTTTTCAGAGCTCTCATCATGCTGCACTGTATACTTTTGTTCTCGCTGTGTGGTGGTAACCCCTAGTTCCTGGCATCATCAAGTCACCAGCACTGTGGTAAACCCAAAAGTCCAAATGGAAGCTGAGAGAACCTAAACTGATAATTTGCACTCAAAGACCGCCTGTGTAAAGCCTTTAAGGCAAAAACAAAAAAAAAACAAAAAACAACCCTCAAGTTATGCTAAAAGACTTCACATGTTAATCAAGTCATAAAGTTGTCAGAGGAGGGGTGGGAATCCTCTTGTATAAAAGCCCAAGTACAGAAAATCTCTGAGAGTTTAAGTTAGGCTAACTAAATGGGGTCTCTATACTTGTAATTGGCTAGTTTTTTATTATCTGAGGAATTCTGAAATTTTTGCTTTTCATATCCCTATACTTGAATCTGAGTTTATTTTGTTAGACAAGGGATCCAGAAACAACTTAAAAGAAGGATTTTACCACTTTGTTCCTCCTTTTTGCCTACCAATTTTTTTTTTAATAACTGTATGTGACATCTTAAATCTCTAACAAACAAACATTTTTAAAGTGTTATTTAGCAGTTACTTACAGTGGTGTGAGGTTGGGGGGAGCATATTTTTATTTTTCCCTTAGCTCTTTTCTTAACCCTCAGAGATTGTTTCTTGTTGTTGGTTTGTTTTACTTTTTGTTTTTGTTTTTATTTGGAGACTTTGAAAATGCAATAACCCTGAAATATGTGGGCTCTTTTAGGTGGAAAGTTTGTGGGGTCTCTCTCTTTTTTTTTTTTGGTATCATTAATCTACAGTTACATGTGCAACATTATGGTTACTAAACTCCCCACTTCATCAGGTCCCCCTTGTGGGGTCTCTTAAAAAATTTTTTTGAGAGATTAAATACTGCAGGGAGTTACTGTTTTCTATCACATCTCTCACTAGAAATAATGCAGTGAAGACATGTCATGCTTATAGAATCCTGGGGTGTTAGAATTGGATCTTGGAGTTCATCAAGTCTAGTTTGATGGTGTGACAAATGAAGGAACAGAGGCCAGGCAAGTTAAGTGAGCTAGGCTGGGCCACACAGGCAGAACGCAGGGCTCTTGCCTCCCATGTTCTTCCCACCAGGCCATGGTGCCTACCTTCACAGGGATTGTACTTACTCATTCACCGGTTTGCTCTCCTAGAATTCTGCCCTAAGATGTGATAGTCCAAGTTAATAGCAACTTGAGAGCTGATGTGATATATCTTTACCTTCTTAAGTCTTTTCTCAGAAATCTTACTTCATAAATAGATTAACTGGATAAAAAGCAGTTCCCTGAAACAGATTATTCCATGTTTAACTCCAGCTGGGAGTAGGGGGGATGGGAACTTTCTCCCAGCCTGCGGCAAATTACCTCTGAAACTGAAATCAGTCAAAGGGAGAAATAAAGTGGGAGAAACCCGTTTATTGCTTACAGGCCATCGTCCACTTACTTCTGTTCACCTGTGTCTCACCTCCCAGCTACCAAAAGGGGCCCCATCAAACCTCTGGTCCATACATACCTTCGCTCCCCACACCCTTGTAATCACCTATTCTTATGGAGATGGACTACATCTCTCCACCCCTTGGAAACACCTATTGGTAGGGAGATAACATTAAGGCCAGGTGAGAGATTCCGGAAATAGTGCAATTTTACCCACTCCATGTACATGAGGTCTCATTTTTTTTCTCACTTGAAAAGTTGTGAAGGGTTGAAATGGTAAACTGAAGCATAATCTGTTGGGATATGATACTTTGACATGTAACTTTTATATTAATGGTGTTTCTTTAAACCATAAACCAACCTGTTAATGTTATGACTCTCCAGCCTCAATAAGCTCCTTAGCCATTTATTTCTCAGAAGAGTCTGTGTTCCCAGTCATGTGGCAGGCTTCAAGGAGACAGGGATAGTAGGACACGGGCCTGCTGTCAAGGAATCTGAAGGGGAAAGACCACTGCATACCAACTCCCACCAAGCTGCTAAGAGGACTGTCACGAGGTTTCCAAAGAGAGAGACCGTGGAACTTCCTGAGGGCATCTGGGAAAGCATTAGTGAGTTTCTGGGAAGTGAGATGGGCCTTTGAAGAGAGAAATAGGTAGACACAGAGGAAGCAGGACAAACCAAGTGAGCAAAGCCAGACATGATCGGAAACATGGCCCAGTGCAGTTCTGGTTTGACTTTAGGGTGAGGAAGAAATTTAGGACTATAGTTGGGGTCCTGAATGCTCGAGTGAGGGATTTTAGCTAAAGTGGGGAAAATATTGAAGCTTCTTCCTATATTTTTTTTAAGCAGGTGAGTGATGGGATTTGATGTGTACTTCAGAAGGATTAATCTGGCAGCAGTATGTAGTTTGGGTGGCATGGAGGAGCGAAGAGAATGGTCGGAAGGTATTCAAGTATATTCTAAAGCAGTGAGAATGAGGACTTGAATGCTGGCCATAGCTATGCCAAGGAAAAGATTGTTTAAGAAACTTTATGAAGGTAGAAGCTACAACATTTTAGCATTTGGGAATTTCATGATTTGTGCCACTTGGAACCTTTAATGATACTAATAATATATGTTGATCTTTTTAAAAGTCAGATTTCTATAATTCTAAAACAGTAATGGTACTATTTGAGTTCTATGTAGCACCAAACAGTATAATACACAGTACTTAATTTCCCCAAAATATAAATGTTTGGTTTGGTTTGGAGTGTATTTTTTGTTTTACTTAGAAGGTATACTGTAATTGATTCTGATACAGCTATAGATATTTATGTTGTTTTTTTAGGCCAAGTTGTTACTGTGAGGACAGCCAATCTTGTGTTTCCTTTAAAATGTACTTTGGCTTTCATAGTGGACCATTGTAATGTTTTAAAGTTTACATCTAGGAAATGTTCCAGATTTATGAATTTGAACAACTTTGGTACAACTTCTTTATATAGAAGGGTGGCCTGGATCAGTACATATTTCAATATGTCTGAAACTGGCTTTCTCGGAAAACAGAATGGAGTACTTACTTTCACTGCTTCTGTCACCAGCATTGGCCACATCTTCTTTTCTCAGGATGCTTTCGGTAAGAGCCAGCAAGCCAAAGAGAATTAGTGTTGTTATAAATAACAGTTCCTCATTTCTTGTAGGGATTTCTGAGTCTGTTTTGATTATCTACTGACAAATATAATTATCCCTTTTGTTTTAAATGGCTAAAGGACTCAAGACTTAAAGAAGTGGCTTGTCAAAATAAGTTAGTAGCAAAGCTGGTATTAGTTCTTCATCTAAAATTCCATATATATATATCTGCACATAGACACATATATATCATAATGTCTCCTAGTTAAATCTGTAATGCAGGAATTAGGTTGCTGGAGCATGCTTAGCTTCATCATCTCCTCAGAGTTGTTATTTTGCATATAGCTTAAAGGTCTTCAGAGTATCAGAAAGTAGAGTAGAACTACTGTTTGCTGCCATTCTTGGTTACTGAGTTGTCTTCTCTTACTCTGGCATATGGTTTACTTTTTAATAATTAAAAGTCCCTCGTGGCTTTGCTTATAATTGGGCTAAATCTGTTCACCAGAGACCCCTGCTTGTGTCAGCTCATTGTCAGGCATACCTGATCCCTTCCTCTCCTTTCTAATGAACATTGCCAGCTGCATTCCATAGTGCACTGTTTGGTGGTAGGGATGCAGGGAACAGAACTTGATTCCATTGGAGAAACTTGGCCCTGTCCATTGTAAGAGAAATCTGAAAATTTGATCTAGCATTTATCTCAAAGAGTTCTGTTGACACTGGAGTGTAACCCTGCTTACTAACAGAGGCAGCAGCTCTCTGCAGCATGTGGAGTCTCTGCGGAAGCCCTCACCAGGCCTTCTGCAGCCAGAGTTGGAAGCTATGGTCGACACTTGGTCTTAAGTAGTTGTCATTTGCTGAGCATCCTTGTGATGAAGAACATAGGGTGAGATAGGGTGAGATAGGATGTGGGATTGATGATAGACTAAGGGCAGTTGTTGAGTAGAAACAAAGAAAGAAGAACCTTCAACTTCCTAGCAGACTATAGAGCATTTTGAGGCTTTCAAAAGGGTTCAACTCAGAATGTTTTGATGGCATTTGATGAGATTATTACAGTATATGCTTTTTTTCAGGCTTCTTCCCCTTTGTGGTTTTTTGAAAACTAAATTATGTATGTTAAAATGCATTTACCCTTTTCCAAAACCACTTCTGGGCAAGGAAAATTCTCAACATTTTTGTGTTTTAGAACAGTTATGTGGTTGCTGGGAAAATCAGTGGCAAAAATAATTTCCTGTAGAAGGTAGTAGGCTTTGTGGGCAATTGGCTTCCTTGACTTGAGGGTGCATTTTCCCCGTCTTTTGTTACCTATTTCAGGTTTGTTTATTTACAGTTTTACAGAAAGCTTCAATTTCACTTAAGACAAGATTCCTGATGGGGAGACAGAAGTTTTAGAACTTTTGTTTTCACATTTGTAGTTTTCATGCTGCTCAGAATTCATTTTGTGAAGTGAAAAATAACCTTGCAAAGTATCATGCACATTTAATCCTGCACCATCTGTACCCACAGTGGCTACTTAGGCACCTTCTGTGACAGTGACACCAAATGATCATTGACTTGACCTCCCGGTTATGACCTTTTTCCTCTTCCAGGACACCTAGGAAAGATTTCAGATGCTAAAAAATACGGGTGAAATTGTGATGTTTCCCTCGTCTTCACACTGGTTTTAGTGTAATATGATCTTGGAAGTATATGACAAGAATATATGTTGAGCAACTTGCTGATGTAAAGATGTTCCATTATGGCTTGATTCACACAAAACCTTCTGTAGTAGAATAAGAGGAGATCTGTATGGCATGTCCACATTGAGGTACCATCAGCAAAGGCATTATTCTGTTAACGCATCAAGTTGAAAAGGAAAAAAGTTTAGGAGTTATTTAGCTTCCTGACCTTATTACTCTGTAAAAACAGGCATCATCCCTCTGGTTTTCTACTTTTTGTGTTGAGTCAAACTTTCAAATACTACTTTTTGTTACCTTCTATCAAGGGCTGAAAAGACTCAAGCAGTATTAAACACACCACCAGTCGCCACACACAGTCAAGCAGTGGTGTCTGTGAAGCCCTGGCAGTTTTCACAGTCACTCAGTCCTTTTTGAGCATTGTTTTTGAGCATCTTTGTTGTTCTGCCTGACTTGCTCACGTGTATAGGCAGACTTCTTTCCACTCATGTGCACTTCACTTTTTTGGTGTGTTTGGTACTTGAGATTTCAGTTCTCAGCAAACTCAGGACCAGATCCCACAAGGATGACTTAGCTCCACTTCCCACAGGATAGAAATTGGTATAACACAGGGTTCCTCAAAACTTTTTATTCTCTCTTCCCTAAGGAACATTTTCAGACTCTTTTTTCCTACTTGCCCCTGCTTGAAAATTTAATACCAAAGATATGTATAGCTATGCTTTATGAATTTTTTTAAAAGTGTAAATCTCTTCAAAATTCAATTCAGGGTTAAGAATAACTAAGTAAAAATTTTGTTAGCAACTGTTAACATTTAACTTTCTACTGAATAACTTTTAGTGCTACTAAATTGTAATTATAAGTTATATATGCCAATTAGCAATTAATTTAAATATGTAATAACCCAAAATTTAAAGTCATTCAAAACTGTTTTCAGCAAAAGTAAAACAATTGAAAAACTTAATTTCTTAAAAACCATTGTTAGTGTATTTACTTTTTCTTGATAAGCGAAACTAACTTTTAACCAGCAGGTAGTCAGATATTGTCAGTTTTTCTTTCAGCACTTGATGTAATTAATGATGTGTCGAATAACTTTTGAGTTAGAGACTTAATTCTTAAAGCCTGAACCAAACACAGAAGCTCCCAGGATCAAACATAAACAGTATTTGCAAGGCAGCCAATGCTCTAAGCACATGAAGTCCACTTCTCAACCTGACTTTGCCCTTGATAGAAAGTCTTCAGTGACAGTCACCTGCCACCATTGTCCAGAGCACTGATCTTGCATACATTTGCAATGTCTTCTATTGGCAATGCTGTTCCTGTGATGCCCAAGACAGCCTGTAAAAGCTGAATATCAAGAGGTACTATTTTGTCAAGTATGGTGTCAGCTTTGGAGGGCCACAAACCATGTAATATGTAAGATTATTTCTTACCTCCCCCTCTACTGCCGTGAGCCAGTTTCCACCCCTTTTGAGAATGTGTGCTGTAACTGAATGCATTCTTTGGTGTTACTTACATCCAACTATATGTACTGGACTAAAGAGAGGAAGGTATCTTTATTTACCACCTTGTACTCATTTTGTTCCTGCTTCTAAACTAGACCTTGGCTTCCACTACTCTACAGAAAAGGCTACGGCGCAAATACAAAGAGGTGCCAAAAAGTTCATTTTGAGCTTGTTTGAAAGGCTCAGATCCTGAAAGTTTAGAGGAACATTAATGTGCTTTTTACTACTCAGTTTTTCATCCTGCACATATAAGAGCTGTACTTTCCTCAGGTAGCAGCAGTTTCACACACCGAGCCAAATCCTGACAGCACCCTGGTTTCAGCACATGAATGTGTCATAGAGTATTGGTTAAGAACAATGCCCTGTGAATTCCTAGACAATGATGTTCTGGCAAACTAAATATCAAACCCTCTAAGTGGCCAGTCCAGTTTTAGTCCAGAAGGGTCAAAAGGATGGATGAATGGGTGGATAGAAAAATGGATAAACATGGTGAGTAAATTCCAAGGCAGGGCTGATACATGTGGAGGAGTCTGCTGCGCACACGGCCACTTAGAATAAAGACCTTACATCCCAGGAGCACTTACTCCCACTTCGGCATGAAAGAGAAAATACACTTTTGTCTTCTTCAAGCTATTGATATTTGGCGTTTTCTTTCTCAAAGATGAAACCAATCCTAACTTACAAATTGTATTTTTAATTTCTACATGCCGGAACTCCTTGGCCATGTTAAGTGCTCTCTAGCTCTAGGATAACTGAAAATCAATTTCTGAATTATTTTTAAATTACCCTTTTGTAAGATCATCCGTTCTCATTTGTTTTCTTTCTTTCTCTCAATTTTCATATCCCTTTACTTTTGAACATAATGTAGATGGTTCACTCTCATATCCACATATGCAGGGTTTATTCCAACCACCTTCCTGTGTGTGAGCTTCATGACACACTTGTATCTTGTTGCCTTTGAAGCTGTTGTTGCTAGCCACTGGCATTTATCTCCAGCTTGCATTTTTACCGCTGATGAAGACATTGGCCATTCCCAGTGAATATGTTTTAGAGGGCTGGTTTTTAAAATGTTTTCTGGGCTCCCACAGAACAAACAAAAAACCATTTAAATTTATACTTTCTAGTAAGATTTGAACAAAGGGCTCTCTGTCTTAAAAAAAAAAGTTTGAAACCCACCCTTACAGAGAATCAGGCAGTTCAGGAGCGCTGTAGTGATGATAATTAGATATTCCCACTCTTTTCTTTACAACTCAGTTTTTCTTGCTTTTAGGTGCCATGGTTAAAAGTATCTAAGATTTTAGTAATACCAAGTTGTCGTATCAGATGACGTGGTATGTTGTGAGTGTGAAAACTGATCGCTGTCTGTTCAGCTACTCACCACCAGCAGTTAGACGTCGGGGTTTGGGTGTTGCGTGGCTCCATTTGCATGGGGACACCAGCTCCTTTACACTTCTGGATACTGGAAAATTAAGAGGAATTATTTTTTATTAACATTGACTTAAAAGGGAAAGTCTGCCAAAACAGTAATAATTCAGCTGATATTTCTTAAGTTCTCTTTGGAAATTTGAAGAAGAGTTACTGATAAAAGTTAATATGAAGGCAGTGATTTTTTTTTTAAGTCTGTCTTGTAAGTTCCTACAATTCCTCAACCCAGTTAACTTAGTCACCTAAGATAATATATGGTGTATACTACTCTTTTGGTGTACGTCAACAAGATAAAATTAAATGATAGGGTGTTGGCATTTCCAAAAATAAAAAATACTGAGAGGGGGAAAAAATGCATGTATTTAGATGGATGGATAGATCTTAAGGAAACTTCTCTTATCTATTGAATTAGCCTTAAAAAGTCAGTTCTTTTATTTATTTATTTTTATTTTGGTACCATTAATCTATAGTTACAGGTGCAACATTATGGTTACTAGACTCCCCCCATCATCAAGTCCCCACCACATACCCCATTACAGTCACTGTCCATCAGCGTAGTGAGATGCTATAGAATCACTACTTGTCTTCTCTGAGTTGTACAGCCCTTCCCGTGCCCCCCTAACATTACATCCGCTAATCGTAATGCCCCTTTTTCCTCCTTGTCCCTCCCTTCCCACCCATCCTCCCCAGTCCCTTTCCCTTTGGTAACTATTAGTCCATTCTTGGGTTCTGTGAATCTGCTGCTTTTTTTTTTCTTTTAGTTTTTTTCTTTGTATGCTCCACATATGAGTGAAATCATTTGATACTTGTCTTTTTTGCTTGGCTTATTTCACTGAGCATAATACCATCTAGCTCCAACCATGTTGTTGCAAATGGTAGGATTTGTTTTCTTCTTATGGCTGAATAATATTCCATTGTGTATATGTACCACCTCTTCTTTATCCATTCATCTACTGATGGACACTTAGGTTGCTTCCATTTCTTGGCTATTGTAAATAGTGCTGCAATAAACATAGGGGTGCATATGCCTTTTTCAAACTGCACTGCTGCATTCTTAGGGTAAACTCCTAGGGGTGGAATTCCTGAGTCAAATGGTATTTCTATTTTGAGTTTTTTGAGGAACCTCCATACTGCTTTCCATAATGGTTGAACTAATTTACATTCCCACCAGCAGTGTAGGAGGGTTCCCCTTTCTCCACATCCTCACCAACATTTGTTGTTGTTTGTGTTTTGGATGTTGACCATCCTCACTGGTGTGAGGTGATATCTCATTGTGGTTTTAATCTGCATTTCTCTGATGATTAGTGATGTGGAGCATCTTTTCATGTGCCTGTTGGCCATCTGAATTTCTTCTTTGGAGAAGTGTCTGTTCAGATCCTTTGCCCATTTTTTAATTGGATTATTTGCTTTTTGTTTGTTGAGGTGCGTGAGCTTTTTATATATTTTGGATGTCAATCCTTTATTGGATATGTCATTTATCCGATATTCTCCCATACTGTGGGATGCCTTTTTGTTCTATTGATGGTGTCCTTTGCTGTACAGAAGCTTTTCAGCTTGATATAGTCCCACTTGTTCATTTTTGCTTTTGTATCCCCTGCCCGGGGAGATATGTTCATGAAGAAGTTGCTCATGTTTATGTCCAAGAGATTTTTGCCTATATTTTATTCTAAGAGTTTTATGGTTTCATGACTTACATTCAGGTCTTTGATCCATTTTGAGTTTACTTTTGTGTATGGGGTTAGACAGTAGTCCAGTTTCATTCTCTTACATGTAGCTGTCCAGTTTTGTCAACACCAGCTGTTGAAGAGGCTGTCATTTCCTATTGTATATCCATGGCTCCTTTATCATATATTAATTGACTGTATATGTTTGGGTCAATATTTGGACTCCCTATTCTGTTCCACTGGTCTGTGGGTCTGTTCTTGTGCCACTACCAAATTGTCTTGATTACTGTGGCTTTGTAGTAGAGCTTGAAGTTGGGAAGCGAGATCCCCCTTGCTTTATTCTTCCTTCTCAGGATTGCTTTGGCTGTTCGGGGTCTTTTGTGGTTCCATATGAATTTTAGAACTGTTTGTTCCAGTTCATTGAAGAAAGCTGTTGGTATTTTGATAGGGATTGCATTGAATCTGTAGATTGCTTTAGGTAGTATAGCCATTTTGACAATATTTATTCTTCCTAGCCAAGAGCAATGGGATGAATTTCCATTTGTTAGTGTTCTCTTTAATTTCTCTTAGGAGTGTCTTGTAGTTTTGAGGGTATAGGTCTTTCACTTCCATGATTAGGTTTATTCCTAGATATTTTATTCTTTTTGATGCAATTGTGAATGGAATTGTTTTCCTGATTTCTCTTTCTGTTAGCTCATCGTTAGTGTATAAAAAAGTCAGTTCTTAAGAGAACAGTTTGGAGTAATTTAAAACGGATAATTGGTCTCCTTACTTTTGAGGTACATGTATTTAAGTTTATTGGACTTACCTATTTGCAAAATGTCCTTTTCCCTTGATGCATTGACATTTAGCATTTCTTTTCTTTCAAGGCATAGGACTAGGCAATATGTTTTGTTTTGAGAATTGGATGGAAGCATCTCCTTTAAGCAGCTCTTATAACTTAAACACCATTTTTAATTTTTAAAAACTTTTAAGAGTCACAAGCTGATTTTAAAAGTGCAAGTACAGTATAAAGAACTTTTTCTTGAACTATTTAAGAATAAATTATCAACCCGTTGTCCCATTACCCCTGAATACTTTAGTGTGTATTTCCTACAAACATGGACATTGTCCTATATAACCACAATAAAATCATCAAAATCAGGAAAATACCCTTCATTTTAATGTTAACCACGGATCTAACCCTTAGACCCTATGTTTTATCAGTAGTTCTTTATAATCAACGAATTGCTTGTTATCTTTAGCTGCCATGTCTCATTAATCTCCTCCTAGAGAGTTCTAAAATAGTCTTTCCGAGACTCTCATGACCTTGACACTTTTGAAAATCACAGGCCAGGCATTTTGCATTTTGTCATGTGCCCCTCAATTCTGGGCGCTCTGTTTCCTTACTGTTCAGGTCAGGCATCGCGGAGGGATGTTAGTGGTGCTGTTGCCTCAGTGTGTCCTGTCACGTGACATACAGCTGCCACTGATCTCATAACTGGTAATGCTCACTTTGTCTCATAATGGTTAAGGTGGTGTCTGCTAGGCTTTACTACAACTATAGTTCTGTGGGAAAGAACTTTGAAATTATGTAAATGGCCTTTTCATAACTGGTCTTCCTACTTATTTATGTTGTATAGGCTCATGGTTTCTTATTCTATTCCAAGTATTTTAATCTGTTAAAATCATTACTTATTCTGATGCTCACATTGTTGCCAATTTGGCCAGTGGGAGTCCCTTTAAGCTGGCTTCTGTGTCCTTTTAATATGTTCCTCTTATTTTTTAATATGATTAGCACTCCTTTGCTTTGGGCACAAGAAGATAACACAGACTTACCTGCAACTTTCCATTGCTCCATTTCTCCTCCTGGTCCCATTTAGTGGGGAGTGGTGTTTAAAAGCCAAGATTTACTGTGTGCTTATTGCTATTAAGGGGTGAGATGCTATTCCCATGGATATGGGAGTGTGCATGCCCACATCCACTTATTTACTTAGATATGTATTTGGAAGATCACAAGTCTGCAGCAGTACTGGTATTCCAGCCCAGCCCTTCAGGGTTCATTCCGATTTTCTCGTTCCATATTTGTACCTTCTCCAACAGTGAGAATCTGGCTCCTGTTGTTCCTACTTACCTACTTGATCACTGCCCCAGTTTGTAAGTAAACTCCATCTTCTCCCCTGCATGTCTGCCCTGTTCATTATTCTCAGGCTTTCACTGCCCCCTGGGGCTGTTCCCTGCTCCCCTGTGGATGTCCTTCTACCCCCTTAGGTTCTGATACCTCCTGCTGCCCTCTGATCTGGGACACCCCGTCTCCCCACCCCCAGAGTGGGGTTTTGCTGCCTTCCTCGGCCCCTTTACGGATGAATTGTTCTGGAAGAGAAGGGGAAAAGACTTTAAGTCTTGAGAAGCCTTTTTTGGTAGGGAGATTCTTGTTAAAATGAAGGGGAGAAAAATGGTGTATACGGGTGGGGCTTTTTTGGAAGTGGGAGATAACGTAGGAAATATACTTCTGGGTTCATCATACATAGTTTCTGCCTCAGACCTGGTATCAGGTATATCTCCAAGTGGCCCTGGTTCCTTTTAGTGGGAAATCAGATTTGGATCACACCCTGGGTACTAAGGTTGCTCATTGCTACAGTGTGAGTCAGTTTCTAGGACTTTTTAATATGCAGAGCTGGGGACCTTTTTTTTTTTTCCATTTATGTTCAGGATTAGAGGATTTTCACTTAAGGTATTTGGCTTTCTTTTTTTTTTCTCTATTTTATATTCTTTTTTTTGTATCATTAATCTGCAGTTACATGTGCAACATTATGTTTACTAGACTCCCCACATCAAGTCCCCACCACATACCCCATTACAGTCACTGTCCATCAGCATACTGAGATGCTATAGAATCACTACTTGTCTTCTTTGAGTTGTACAGCCCTCCCCATGCCCCCCCCCCACATTATGTGTGCTAATCGTAATGCCACTTTTCCCCTTGTCCCTCCCTTCCCACCCATCCTCCCCAGTCTCTTTCCCTTTGGTAACTGTTAGTCCATTCTTGGGTTCTGTGAGTCTGCTGCTGCTGTTTTGTTCCTTCAGTTTTTTTTCTTTGTTCTTATACTCCACATATGAGTGAAATCATTTGATTCTTGTCTTTTTCTGCCTGGCTTATTTCACTGAGCATAATACCCTCTAGCGCCATCCTATTTGGCTTTATATTTATTGCTCTTCTTTACATTGAAAATCTTGGTTCCTAATGAATATACATTATTACTTGCTTAATCTACCTATTTGTGTATATCTGGTTAGTTAGCTTAATTTCAAATCATAATACCAATATTATTACTGACAATATGATTATTAAAACAGTTTATCTTCAGTTCTTTTTATACTTGGGCTATATCCTACAAAATTAGTATATCTGTTCCCACCTCTTTATGTATTTTCTGTATTTTTTTGTATTAGGGATATTGTGATATAAATCTTTCACACTGTTCCCTCCTTGCCTCTATAGGTTATGATTTTTATTAGTCTTCAGTTATCCTTCTATAGATTTTAAAATATAAATGTTTGTGTGTTTATTCTCCTCTTTCTCAGCTAGAAAGTTGATACTTAACCTGCTGTTCTGCCCCTTGGGTTTCACTCAGCAGTCCACCCCAGCGCCCTCTGTGGCAGCATATGGAGAGCCCTCCCCCCTGGCTTTGCCTTCTGCAGAGTGCTCCAGAATGCTCTGCTGCACGGTACCGGCTTGTGCAGCTAGTTCCCTGTCCGAGGACATTTAGGCTGTTTCCAGCCTTTTGCTGTTACAAATATTACATATTGCTACAGTGACTAGCCTTGTGTGTATGTTATTTGTATATTTGCTATTGTACCTTGGGACAGATTCCTAAAAGTAGGGATTGTTGGGACAAAAGGGAAATTCATATTTTCACTAGATACTGCGAAATACCTCTCCCTAGAACTTGTGGAGCAACAGGTGAGGGAACCTTTTTTCCCAGAACCTTGTTCAGAGACTAGGTTGTCAGACTTCTGGTTTTTTTGCCCATCTTCCAGGTGGAAAATGGTACCTGCATAGTTTTAATTGGCTCTCCCTTATTATGAGCCAGTGAATATGTTTTCATGTTTACAGGATATTTTTATTTCCTTTTCTGAAGTGAACTGCCTATTCATATGCCTTGCTTATGTTTTCTTTAAGCTTGTTGGCCTTTATCATCTCTGTTTTTAGGAACTTTTCTTATATTTTCTTTATGTAGTAGGGATACTGTAATATACATGCAAGTATTGTAAATTTTTGAGTTGGTTCAGGAGAAATCATGGGGATACTTGAAGTGGGGTGAGAATTGGAATAAAATCTGGTCCATGCCAAAGCAGAGCTCAGATACATATATGGATCAGCTTGCTGCAGACTTTTTCAGGAAAAGAAGACCTCTATTGTTCAATTCTTTTCTTGAGAAATATTTCAAGAAATTTGCAAGTAACACATCAGAGTTGGCATGATAGTCTCCTTAATCAGCCTAGCCCCTCTTAGTCCATTAGCCATCCTTCCCACCATTAAAATAAATGTATCTATATGTACAGTCAGATGGAGATTGAGAGGAGAGCTTAATCATGTAGTATCCATAAGATTCAGAGATATTCTGAAAGGAAACATTTATGCCATAACTAGGAGGTTTACAAATATATTTAGCTGATGATCTGTTAGATTTTTATAACAGTTTGAAGAGTACAGTTTGTAAAGTAGAGGGCTCCAGCAGGCAAAACCTAAGGGTCCATCAGTAGATGAATGGATAAAGAAGAGGTGGTACATATACACAATGGAATATTATTCAGCCATAAGAAGAAAACAGATCCTACCATTTGCAACAACATGGATGGAGCTAGAGGGTATTACGCCCAGTGAAATAAGCCAGGCGGAGAAAGACAGGTATCAAATGATTTCACTGATCTGTGGAGCATAAGAACAAAGCAAAAACTGAAAGAACAAAACAGCAGCAGACTCACAGAACCCAAGGATGGAAATAGTTACCAAAGGGAAAGGGACTGGTGAGGATGGGTGGGAAGGGAGGGATAAGGGGATTAAGTGGTATTATGATTAGCACACACAATATAGGGGTGGCACGGGGAAGGCAGTATAGCACAGAGAAGATAAGTAGTGATGCTATAGCATCTTACTACGCTGATGGACAGTGACTGTAATGGGGTATGTGGTGGGGACTCGATAATGGGAAATATAGTAACCACAATGTTGCTCATGTGAAACCTGAGCATAAGATTGATTGTATATCAATGATACCTTAATTTAAAAAAAAAATAAATAAATAAAGTAGAGGTCTCTGTATGTGATCCCATTTGTACTGGAGCTGGAGCAAATAGCGGTTATACATCATACTTTCAGAGCACGTTGCTACTTAATGACCAGCTTTCCCATGCATGGACTTTGTTTAGAGTGACCTATTGGGGCCAACTGGTTTTTTCCTTCTAACTTTGCTTCCCTTAGTTATCCCCTCAGAATAATGAAATTACCCAGTTAGATACCAGGGCCTTTGTCACAGTCTCTGTTTGGCTCTCTCCTTGCTTAATTGAACCACAGGTGTGGTTTGATGTACTAACTCCCACTGCTCAGTAGCTTACCATCTATTAGGGTTTATCTAGGAAATCAGAGGTTGTTAAGAATCACTTTTTGACCATCTTCCCAATATTTCTAACAAGCAGGGCTCTGGAAGGCTTTAATAACAAATGCTTGCTCTGCTTTTTTTTTTATTAAGGTATCATTGATATACAATTTTATTAAGGTTTCACATGAGCAACATTGTAGTTACTACATTCCCCCCTATTATCAAGTCCCAACCACATACCGCATTAGTCACTGTCCATCAGCATGGTAAGATGCTATAGCTTGCTCTGCTTTTTAAAAATATTTTAATAATCAATAACCTGCTTTGTTTAAAAAACTAGAAATGCATATTTCCCTGCAGATTTGGGGGCAGTGGGGAAGCAGAAACTTAATGAAACATCCATTAGATTCCTTTCTCTAGCGTTTCTTTCATCTGCCAGCAATTTTCTTCACCTCTCTCCTTATTGTTTCATTTCTAGACTCCTTTCTGCCTTTCAGCTTAAGTTAGTCTTCTATTACATCATTGCAGGAGTACTACAGGTTGACATTCATTGAAAGCAGTCCCAATACTTGTATATAAATGATAGGGAATTCAGCTTCGTGGAGGTCCCAGTGTGCTTGTGATCTTGCTGAGTTATTTTGCTTCACGTTGGTATTGAATAGCTGTGGCCTAATTTTGACCTGTTTGAGAAATAAATGCTAATAGTAACATGGGTGACTTGGACAACCCATCCCCCTCGTGGAAGTATCACTGAGCACCTGCCAGCTTAGGTGGGCTGTGGGTCAGGAGTGTAATCTTCCTGCCAAGGGTTATTCTAGGCCAAACAGGCCAAGTGTGGGACGGGCAGCTTGGCTTCAGCGCCCCGGCAGCCTCTGCAGCCCCCTGTGTCTTCGGTGTTCTTTTCCCACCTCCTCAGGGACCCAGGACTCTCCTTCACCCTTTCTGCCATTTTTTACAAAATTTTCTTTTCAGGAAAGGTTCCCACTTCAGTTTCAGTTGATACATAGCATTTTGAACTTAAGAGATGTTTTGATTTTTAACCTTCTAATTGTGAAAGGAGAAATATTTGGTCCTTTTATGAAAATTTCAGGGATTAACAAAAAGGATGGGACAAATTGGCTGCAATGGAATCATCTATTCCCCACTGAAACCCACCCTTTTGACAGCTATGTGCACCTGAGGGGCCTTGCCTATGTGACAAGAGCATATTTAGGAAGAGGTGGAAGAAGAATAGTGGGGGACAGCAACACTGCCTAGTGTATTAGCAAATATAGGCAGGAATAATTTAGTCCCCTGAAACATAAAGCATATGGCTATAGTTATAGCATTTTTATTTCTTCTGAGTGATGTTGAAGGCCATAAGGAGTAAACACTTGTGCTGAAAATACCAGATAAAATGCCTGTTCTAAACAGCTCCACAGCTTCCTTTTGTCTATACTGGGAGACCTCTTTTGATACGTCTAATATTCATCAGTAGCTGTTAAATATTTTATCGATTTAATCCCAGCCACTATACTTTGATGCTTACCTTCCAGAAGTGAAAAGATTCTGGTCATTGTCTTAATCTCTAAAGGCTCCTAGCTTGTCTGTAAATTGCATTCTCTAGAAAAAAGATTTCCTCCTGAATTATTTTCCTAGGCTCCTTTGAGGCATTTTTTTCCCCAACTGGACCTAAAAACAAGGTAGTAGCTGGTACTATGCAAGAAAGTTTTTTTTTAAATTGGTGTTATACAAGATGAGATCGATAGAATCTAAGTTTGTGGTTTGTCCCTACTTCCATTGCTAGAAGTCCAGTGTGTAACATTTTGTTCTGTAATGAGCTATACAATGGCTCATTATTGTTCTACTTGTGTGGTATTGCTTTTGGTAAAGGGAAAGACACCAAGAAAGAGCAAAAAGTAATATATATATTACAGAAGCCCTATTTATAATAGTGAATAATTGGAAACAGCTCCAACTTAAAAATGCTTAACAATTTGGCGAACTGTGACATTAAATGGAATATGATAAAAATGTCTTTACAGATGTGAATATAAACTAAGTTGAAGAAGCAGATCCTGAGATGGTACAGACACTAATTAAAATGATAGGAAAGTACATTTGTTAATAAACTCTAGGACACACGATCCACTGTAGTATTGTAAAAACAAGAGTGGGAGTGTCTTAAGTCCTGTTGCTTTAGTCCATGTAACTTTAGGCGCAATCCCTTCATGCCAGTTTCTTCACGTAAAATGGGAATGATAACATCTGTCTGAACCACAGATGTTTTAGGAGAGGCAGGTGAAGGAATTCTGGGAAGCTTTTTGGAAGGGCTAATCACTCTCCAGAGTAAACTCGGGGTAGATACTAGGTTTGCACTTCAGGAAATTGGCATTGGACAAAAGAATCACTGGGGTTCTAGGAGACCTGGTTCTAATCTTGGCTCTGACATTACTTGGCTGGATGGGTTTCTGAATCCCTTTGGGTGGTATCCATTTTCTCATTTCTCAAGTAAAGCATGAATAAGATTGCCCACAAGGTCATTTCCAGTGTTAACATTCTGCAGGAGTTTAAATGCTGCAAAAGCACTCTCTGCCCCAGGTGCCAGCAGCAGCTCGTTTTCTTCGCCATTTTAGATGGTGATGCTTCTTTATCTGCTCATACTGTTCTAGCTGTGTTGCAAGACTCTGGGATTTTTTCCTTAAGAGTGCCTATGTTATATGGGATTTTTACAGTTCTGTTTTCTGGAAGACTCCAGGTTTCATCAGTACTGTGTTGTATTAATAATACTGCAGTACATACCTGGCTATGTCCTAAGGTTAGAGGTTATCAGCCTTTTTTTTTCCCTCGTCAGTTTTGTTTATTTATTTAATTTGAAACCAGAGGTTTGCAACATGAAATGGACAGCTTGACCAGAGGTTTGAGAACAGTATCCTACAGGCCTTCTGTGCCTCTGGGCCACACACCAGTGCGCCGTTTTGGTGGTGTCCTGACCCTGCAGCCTGCTCTCTTGCCTATACTGTTGCTGGCCTTGGGCAAGTCCCCTAATCTCCCTGTGCTTCACATTTGCCCATCTGTAACTTGCCTGTCCTCAGGGTCTTGGCCAGGGCTGCACTGGGACTGAGGCTCTGCCTTTACTGGGGAGTGAAGGAGAGGAGTAGAGACAGGGTGCTGTGTTTCAGCAATCTCATTGCTCCTTTTTCTCCCACAAGCCCTTTTTGTCAGCTGAAATGCATTCTGAAACTAAAGCACACCTGTCATAATTACATGTGGGGAGTTATGTTTACTCCACACTGGCCAAAGGGTCTCAATTGAATGTTAATTGTGAAGTTACAGATACTCACCATTTCCATTCTTACCTTAATTAGCCTTACAATAATCTTACTATTGTTATTTCACTATAATTATGGAGAAAGTAATAAGTTGCTCATATTTTTTTGAGAAGTTGTCATGTTAGAGGTCTTTATCAGGTAATAACTAGGAAAGAACCATTTTATTGGCCCAGGAAGGCACAATGGTGTATACCTTTTATTTTTGAAGTTGTTATTCTAAGTCTGTCCTATGAATGTTTAAGAAATGTGAACATTTATAGGAAAATTAAGTGTCAGACAAATGTAGGATGATGGCATTATTTTAGAGTAGTAATTTTTAAAACAAACCAACAGACAGGGTAATTTCTAACCTAGAGTTTAAAGTCCTTTGGTTTTACACAAGTTAATTTGAGCCTGATTTAAATTGCAGTGAGATGGATCACATTTAAATTCTAACATTCCTGACCTTCTTCAGGTTCTGAAATACGAATCTGTATGAATATGTGTGTATGGGAGACACATAGTTAAAATTGGACTTTAAAGTAGATCTTAAGAAATGTTAAAAAGCGATAGCCATGGAAATAAATTACAGATTTCTCTATGCAAAGTAAAACTGGAAAATGTTGGAGTTATGATTCTAAAATATTTAGTCACACGGCTGTTGTGATTTATTTAAAAAGGTGCTTTATTGAAGATGTTTCTCCATTAGTTAGAAGACAAGACTGTCTGGGCATTGCTGTTGACTTTTTAAGTCATTCCTGGGGACGCAGCCGGTCTTTGCAGTGGGTCTTGAGTGCGCTGCCTGGAGAGCATGTGGCTGCGAGCACGGGCGCCTCCCCGGTGCGGTGCAGTGGGGGCGGGGGGCACGCCGGCACCGCTCTGCGCTCAGTCCAGTTGCCTTCGCATTAAGACTTAATGATGTCTGCAGGTGTGTTGGGATTAGCACTGTAAAGTTGTATAAAGGGTTTTTCTTTCTTTTGATCTTAAGAAAGGGATGAAAGATAGCCATTAAACTCAAGGGATTAGGCCTCCTCTCTTTAAAGACTTTAGGTACCATAAATATTTCACTTCAGATGTAAGGTGAAGAATTGTATACATCTGGGGGGAAATGAGTATTTTATACTACCAGTAGGAAATTATTCAGTCTCCACTTGCAGGTCAGATGATCTTTGCAGAGATACTGTCTCCCAACCGTACTATACTAAGATCTGAAAAAAATGTGTGTATATCTTGGTAGTTAATGCTGATTTTTTCTCCTCATATATACTAAACCTTTTTCTTTTTCTAAGTTGCTGTGTTACCTACATGGTGCCTTCCGCCTGGGTTGTCCCTTCTTTAATTGCACTGATGCACTCAGAAA
This sequence comes from Smutsia gigantea, assembly GCA_032199065.1. Lineage (NCBI taxonomy): Eukaryota > Metazoa > Chordata > Mammalia > Pholidota > Manidae > Smutsia > Smutsia gigantea. The sequence goes on from JAVSCE010002089.1 coordinate 61,555, forward strand.
ACTCAACTATCCTTGAGCGATCCCAGGCTCACATGTGCAGTGTGTGTGTTCAGTTTTTAAAAACAGACCCTCTATTTCATCTTTTCTCTACAAGTGAATATTATTTAGAAAAGGAAAGTGACAATGTGCTGGCAGCAGAGTCAGACAGTTATGGCTGCTACATTCTTAGAAAACTGGTGGGAACCGGGAGAACGCCCTGCAGAGGAAATGAGGGTTTCAGCCCCATCCCATTCTCTGGGTGGTCACCCACTTTGTCAGTTTCACTCCAGAATGGAACACTGGTGTTTTTGTTATTTTGCTTCATTTGTCCTTTGTTTTGATTTCCTAGGCTGGAGTGTTGGATCACTGGAGTAGACTGTTTTATATAAATCTAATTGTATGTAGAATTCAGGACTTGGGGAAGGAAAGGATAGGGTCTAGGTAGGTGCCAGCTTTAGAGTTAGCCTGTTAAAAGATTATTCTTACCCCACCACCCCATAGTAGGCAATCTGTCATTTAGAACAGATATAAAACACCCTGTTTGCCCAGTAGTTTACTATATCTATATAATTCTGCACTTTGTATTTTGTCCTTGGATCTAGAGACCTATGTATGGTTATTTGTATTTAAGCTAACATAGTAGTTTGTTATTTGTTGTGACTTACATGATATATGGACATTCCTTTTCCAAGGTTCCCACCCCTCTTTTTATTTTGTTTTTACCTTCTCATTGTAGAAAAGTTGGGTGGTAGAGTACCAGACTGCAGGCAGTTATGTGGATTGAACCCCAAGCATGTATTAGTAATATGAAGAAAGGGGAAAGTAAAATTGTATGAATAGATGATTTTTAGAGGTGGGCTAAATAAAGTACGAGATGAACTAGTTGAATATAGCCCGTGGCAGGGGGTTCACAGTTAAGCGATTGAGTGCCTTGTGCTTGATAACTCCGTCCAGCTCTAAGATTAGAGGTCTGCTCAGTTACCGCCTTAACCTTTTACTTCCGATGCTTCATAAAATTACAGGAATGATTCTGTGTAAAGCTTATCCAAACTTAGGGCCTATAATGTTACTCTAAAAGAAAGATGGGGGTAAAAAGAAACTCTGCGATGTGTTTGGCAACGAGCAAGAGAGGGAGCGCACAGACTCTTTGAAGGTCAATTAGCCAGAAAATGTGCTAAAGACAGGGTGCTGGGCTGGATTACTGGCCCAAGAATTACCCCCAAGGACCTCAAAGTGGGCCTGCCATTTGAGCACAGAGACAATTACAGACTTGGAGGAGATGCTACAAAAGCTTTAATTAAGGAACTTACTTACACCCCACTAAGTTTTGGAAATTAAATTCTTGTTTGTGCTTAACTGATGTTTCTTTTGTCTGGGTCTCCACATGTACTTCAACAGAGAACACTATTTTCCCCAAATCTGTTTTACACTGGGAGCTGTTTTGCTGTGATGGATACCAGCAGAGCTGGGAGTTTAATCTGCATGAGGAAGTAGGTGGAAAAGTGTAGTATGTATGCACCTGGGTATGCCAGCAAACCAGGAACTCTGGACCTAAACACGGTGAATATGTCTTGTAGAATTTGAATTTTAGAGTTCCCCTTCACAAGGCAGCATGATTTGCCTTTACTTGGCAACTTTATGGCTCTAGACACAGCAGGCTGCTCTTTCTCCAGAAATGTTTTTGTTTTCTGTTGATGAGGTAAACCTTTGACTGCCATCCAGCTGTGGTTTTCCACAAAACTAGACCCATATTTAGGCTCCGATCAGATTGACTTTTACTGCTGGAAAGACTGATTTCTGTTGCATCGGCCTAGCTAGAGAGGGAGGACCGCACTGATCTGCCTGAGTCCCCGAGCAAACTCCCCGCTTGCTGGTGGGGGATGTCCTCATCTTTCATCGCGAGCCCCGTTGCTGCCTCAGTGGTGTGCGGGCCCTTTGTTTCGTTAGTGAAGCAATTCTCTGTCTGCCTTCTTTGAAGTGATTCACTTCTGCCTGCCCTGGTTGGTTTTAAACATCAAGATGTCTAAAAGGCATTAAGAAATGCATGTATTTTAGTAATTTTACATTTTTAATTCTGTTTCGGTATTTCTAGTTCACATACATCATTAGCCAAGTGGCACATTTTGCGGGCTCTCTCTGTGCCCTTGATGCCCTTTTGTCTGCCTCTCAATTTGCAGATGTGAGGAACAGAACTCAGCCTTATTCTAACTGAGTACAGGGGTCAATAAGAAACCCCTAAGAAGGTGCTGAGGTCATAATCTGCCTTTGTTAGAAATGAAAAATGACAAGAAAATTTGACATTGTCACTGCAGGTTACAGAGTCCAGTTTTCAGCAAGTGGAGTTTGTACAGAAATCCCGTTATTGAGCTGCAGTTTTACACATGGGCTGGGGGGGAAGTGGACAGAGGACCCCCTGGCTGCCCCCTCCATTTGCAAGCAGCCCCTCTGCTGTGGGGCCTCCTCTCCCAGGGCCGTTTCAGATGTGGGGGGGGGGGTCTCAGGTGGGCCTGTGGGCAGGGCCGAAAGCTTTTGAGATTTATAGAATTTAGAATATTCTCATACTTGGATATGTTTTCGATAAGGCATAAAATTTTTTCAGTTCTCTGCTTTGGAAAGAGGGAAAATTGTAGTTAGTGATTTGAATTTTTTTGTTAGTTAACTGACTACCTAACCAGCCAATGAGCTCAAAGCCAAGTTTGGTCCAAACTTCTGGAGAGGTCCAGCTGACATTATGCTTACTAACTGAAGAAGAATGGAACTTTGTTAAAAGTGTTGATTCAAAAAGTTGTTTTATACAGTATAAATCCTAAGTTCTTATCTCCTAGGCTTTATTTTGCTAACATTGTTAGAACTTGCACATCTGTCTTAGATTCTAAAATAGCCTGGTTTTATGCTTCAGTTAAAATGAATCCAATCAAATTGGAATTTGAAGATAGGAAGGATTTTGGTTCAGTGAAGACGCTTAAACATAACAAGGTTATCAAGGACAGTCTTGAAAACTTCCTTTCTGGATGGCCTTTAAAAATAGGCTGGTGCCTTTCTCAGAGAGGGGAGATTATTCTGACATAGTTTTATATATAAAGGGGTGTCCCAGGTGATAGAACAAACAACTTACATACTGCCGACCACCAGCACTTAATACAAATATTGCTTCTTTGTCATTTGAAGATTTACTTGGATCGGGAAGTAGTTTTGTCTTTTAAGTTGGGTTTTTTCATTTTGACAGAATTATAATATGAATTTATCACTAAAACTGATAAGGATGGCGAATCTCAGTAAGGCGCTACGTTATCAATCCAGTTTGGACGCTGTATTATTTTGAGTGCTCTCCCCAAGTATGGATGAATGTACATAGCCAGATACTTAGGAACTTCAAATGCAGTGCATAGAAATTCTTGCCTTAATAGACAGTGAAGCAGAATTGTTTAGTTTTGGGGGGGGGATGTGAAAAACTGACCACCTTGTATTTCATCCAGATTGTCATTCTTAACCCCAAAACAATTAGAAATTTTCCAGGAATATAAACAGATATCCTTCTGTGCTGATGGGGAAATGGGTAGCGTCCTGTGCATCTGTGCCCCAGCTGGTACTGACCTGACAGTCCTGTGCTCCCCCACGCTCCCCCATTGTGTATTTCTTCATTATGCTGACCTTGGAGCCATTAGCAGAGAGTCAGCAGTTTATTCTTTCATAAATAATGTACTCACTCCGAAGGGACCTGCTGGAGCCTTGTGGCGCAGCTCTGCTGGGTATTCATAGCTCGTGCCCGTAAATGCCTCGGTTGAATTGGCCTGGAGCTGTGGGCCTGATCCCTTTTCAGGTTGGTGGCGTGGGAGGTGAGTCAGCAGTTTTGTAAACTCCAGTAGAGCACAGCATTGAAGGAACTGGAGATCAGTGAATACAGGGTGGGCCCAGGTACTTGCTTCTTTTGTTTTTGGCTGTTTAAACCTGAACTGTTGATGGCTTGGTAAGCCATATCCCTGTGCTGACACCCAAACGGAGAGAGAACTTTCTGCCTGTTTTGACATAAATCTGGGGTCGACCAGGCTTGTTTGGGGCTGGCTTTTGCTGCGGTTTTACAGTAGCTGCTCCCAGACTGCTTAGAAAGCCCTGTTTCTGACAGGAGTGTGGGGCACTTTCTGGCATCAAGGCTAAGCTTGCTGATGACACTGCAGCTGCTTCTGTGCAACAAGAACTACAGAGTAATGTGTGCACGGTGGAGGCATTCACTGTAGACTTTTTATCCAGCCAGTATTTCTATGGAAAAACCTGTTTCAAACAGGTTCTTCCCATGCAAGGTCATCAGATTTACATTTCATTTTTTTCCTTTAGCCTTTTAGGATCAGTTCTATGTCCAGGCAGAGTTCCCCTAGGACTTCTCCCACTGTGTCTTTCAGCCTCCTTTTCTTCATCCTTCCTGCCTGGACCCCAGTGGTTTAAAAAACAAAACAAACAAAACACAGGGCCTTTGTTTTCGTATTTGCCCCTAGCCTTTTCCTTGTATGAATTTCTTGGTGTAAAATCAAATACTTCAAGACTGGGAAGTGTGAGGAAGCATGCTTATCTCATTTCATAGCCAGTGGTTTAAAGAACAGTTATCTTTAAAGTAGACTAGTGAGCTTTTAATGGCAAGTGTCTGCTGACATTCGTGCCGGGAGAAACACTGATCTCTCTCTCTCTGTTTTTCAGGCCCTGCTTTCTTCCCGGGGCGATGTGCCGAGGTCTTTGCCAGGGGTCAAAGCATTGGGAAGCTCGGGGTCCTTCATCCTGATGTTATCACCAAATTTGAGCTTACCATGCCCTGCTCCTCTCTGGAAATCAATATCGAACCCTTTTTGTGAAGATGGGCTCTGTGATTCTCTCCCCAACTGTCCCTTTCTGCTCCCCTGCCATCCTTTAGTCGTCCCCTCCCCGCCCCCCAAGGGAACATCCATTTGTGCTTTAATGTTTAATAAAGTAGGAGGCACTGTCTGGCTCTGTGGGTGGATGCCAGCCTTTCTCTGCACTAGGTCAGCTTGTGCAAATACAAATGTGATGTCTGTGACACTTCGTCGTTTGGTCAACAGCCCAAAGAGTGCCAGAGAAATGCCCTGGCGGGGCGGAGGGTGTAATTCTGAAATCAGAAATATTCCTAGACATCAGAGTGTCACCAATTCCCATTCTTTTCCTTACTGATGAAACAAGGTAGTTGATTAGAGCACACAGTGCATGAGTATGAGACAGTGAAACATTCTGGTTTTCATTTTCTACATTGGACATGTGTTCAGCTTTGTAAAACAGTATTTTTAGAAAACCTTTAAGAAGCAGTTAGCCTAGTAGTTATAACTTTTGAAGCCATTTTAAAGTGAAAGGTAACAACACATTTAGAATACTTGTGCGTATTTTTTACTCATCTCTGAGACAGAGTATATGCAACATACTGATGTTAGTGCAAGAGAACATTAGGAAACAGTGCAAAAATACTTTGCCCTAGGCCAAACTTTCCTGTAATCAGTGTTGTAAAATCACAGGTGAGATACTGGTTTCTGTCTTCCTTCGCAGGGGGTATTAGACTTCTGCCAGTCTGTCTTTGTTTTGCCTTACAATTTACTTCCAGACTTCAGTCTAGACTCTTAATAGGCACCATTTACTGAAAAAAGTTGAATCTAATGTTTGAGAAAAGTTCTCAATTACTGTGGAGGTGATATGAAACACAATAAAATGTAAAACTTTAAACCAAGTCCCAATAGAAACAGCTAACACATTTAACACAGATGAGACAAGAATTATCTTCATGGAGCTTTTGCTGAAACTACTAAGAAAAACTGCAACCATGTTTCTATGAATCAGGGCAGCAGTGTCCAACTTAGCCAGATTTGTGAACATACAGATTTCTCTCTCTTCCTTCCCAGTTTTGTTATAGGCAGGTCCTTACAACATTTAGAAATGAAGTGATACCTGCTCATGAAAAAATAATGCATGTCAAAAGGTTTGTATCCATCCAGCATACATACAGATTTCTTACAAGTTAATCCAGTTTTTAAAAACTGGACAGACTTGAACAGTTATTTGCCAAAAGAAGATAAATGAAAAAGGCACATGAAAAGACATTCATTATTAGTCATCAGAGAAATGCAAATAAAAACCACAATATGAATTAAAATGGCTAAAATGTGATGATATTGAGTATTGGTGAGATGGAGCAACTAGACTTCCATGCACTACTGGTGGGGATATGAAAGAACACAGCCACTTTGGCAAATAGTTTGGCAATGTCCTAAAATATGAAACCTTAGCATACAGCCACTCTACTCCTAGGTTTACCATATGGCCAGAGATTATTATGCAGATATTCACAGTAGTGTTATTCATAGTAGCTACAACCCCAATGTTCATCACAGATGAAAACGAATTAAGGTACATTCATAGCATGGAATACTCAGCAATAAAAAAGGAGTGGACTACTGATACTCAAAACATTAATGACTCTCGAAGCATTATGCTAAGTGGAGGAAGCCAGACACAAAAGACTACATGCGATCCCATGTCTATGAAATTCTACAAAAGTCAAAGGCCAGTTGGTTGGCTGGAGCTTGTGGAAGTGAATTGAGGGCAAAGGGGTAAGAAGGCAAGTGTGCTGATGAAAATGCTCCATACCTTAGCTGAGGTAGTGGTGGAGATGTAGTTTATACCCAGTAAAACTGGAAGGACAAATGTTAATGCCACATGCAGTAGTTCAGTAGTTCTACACACCAGCAGATTCATGCATGAGGTAAAAGTGTCTACTTCAGAACTTCAGTCTGCTCAAGGCTTACTACTCTCCCCTAGTTTCGGGTTTACTGTGGTTAAAATCAGTTCATGGGTCATGTGATAGCCTCTGTTGAAGTGGGTGGAGCCATTTGTTCTGCTAGCAGCCAGGCACCTGGATATTTTTTGGATGATCAGAAATCTCTTGTAATGGAAAACCCAGATACCTAATTGTATATCCCAGCATGAAAGGGGAAAGATCAACTCCATCTATCACGTGGATGTCTCTGCCCTCTGAAGGAGGAAACAGTAGGAAGAAAAACAGTATCAGGTATGTTAGAAGAAATGAACCTTCAGTTTATGAGTTGAGACTTCCCAGCCAGATCATCTTACACTTGTTCTGGGGGAGGCATTTGAACTGGAACCAGGGCCGACTGTGAGCACGGCCAAAGCCTGTATTAGAGAAGACGCACACCTTAGTGAAAACTGGGAGCTCTAGTACTAAAGGGGAAGTTAGGTATGATTGATTCTTGTTCTGGCTTACAGAGAGCTTACACCACTACAGCCGGACATTCCTGCACACCTCTTCAGTTTATAACTTCACATATAATCTTAACACTTTTAGTTTTTTAGTTTAACAATCAGGATTCTCTCTGAACAGGAATTTTCTCTGATTAATGACATGCCCAAAAGTCACATGGCTAACGGGTTGGAGACACCTAGTAAGAGTGAGTTGGAGTCCATGTATCATTCAATATTTTGTGTCATTTACCTACTTATCCAAAATGTTGAGATTTTTCTACAAGGTTTTCTTGATAGAAAAAAATACAGAAAACCATAAAGTTAAAAATCTTAATTCCATTACGTAAAAACTAGTACAAAGCAAGGCCTTCCTAAACTTATGAATGTTACTCTTCCTCTAGCCCCTGAACTAACCACTGCTAACAATTTAGCTTGTGTTGTTTCTGACATTTTCCTTAGTTTGGACAGTCAGCTGCACACACATGCTCCTGATTACTGGGTCATGCTCTACTTACTGGTTTGCAACAAGTTTTGATTTTCCTTTTATATACTGTATCTCATGACATTGCACATAATATGTCCCATTTTTGCAGGTCAGTAGCCATAGACCTACCCCCATTCTTTTAAATGATGCAATATTCTTTTGTATGCATGGCCTCGATTTGTTCAACTATCCCTCCATTGATGGACATTGTTGTTTCCAACTCTACAGTTAGGAACAGTGCTCCGACAGACTTTGATGAACCCCTCCTTAAAATAGCACTGGCTTAGGAACTGTGGAAAAGCAATCCTAATGGCTGGGGGACTGTAACATCCACATTTGTCGCTTGATAGACACATTCAGGCATGCATGGGGTTAGCTATTTATTAGCTGTGACTTTTGTACTTGAGCAGTAAACTCTCCCAGTCGGCTAGATGCCTAGGTGTAGGGGATGTTAAATGACTTACTTTTTATGCAGGAGCAGCCTAGCCAGGGACCAGCCAGCCTAACCGCTGCCCCTGCCCTCGGCAACGGTGGGCTCGTCAGGTCGGTAAAAGCATGGCTCACAATCTTAGGTCTTCAGTTCGCATCTGCTTGTGCTTAGTGTTTTCTGTAAATACCACTAACCCCAATGCTTAAGTATTGATGTGGCTCTTTTATCCATTTTATCCAAAAGCAGACAGGTGGCCTTAAAGGGACACTCCTGCCTTTAGCAAAACATGCCCTCTATATGACAAAAACATATGACACTTTTGATAATCTCCCAAGTTGTGGCTGATGATGTCATAGGGAGCTCGAGTTAACTTTATGTGTATTATTGGGGCGGGGTGAGGGGAAGAGAGGCTGGGGTATGTAATGAAATTCAAGGCAGCAGTACACTCCTGGGAGAAGCCACAGGCAGCCCCCTCAGGCCCCTGACAATAGCTGCTGCTCCTCGGGTAAAGGTGGCGGGTCAAACAGCCAATGCTCGTCAGGCAAGCCGGGCCACCTGCCTGCTTTGTACTAGGTATCCTACTCTCCCCGTGGACTTTCTGGTAAACAGAAGGGATGACTATAAACATTGCCGCTAGACTGGGTTGAACAAATACCTCCAGCAAAGAGTTTAACTGCCTTAGGTCTGGCTGAGGCCCTGTATGTTTTTTCTCCCCGCTGGACCACAGCAGTGTGGTAGGAACATGCCCAGGGCCTGCACGTGGCTTTCAGTCCTCATCCACGAGGTGTGGCTTACACTGGCTCTTAAAGAACAGGAACATAGCGTGATTCTGCATTAGGAAACTTTTGGAAAAAGCCCTGCGGTGCTCAGAGGCGCTCACAAGAGAGAACTACAGCATTTGAAAGATAGGGCCTATCAGACAAAGCAAAGCTGGCCTTTCCTTAAGACAGAAGAGTGAAGATGTGGAGGAAATGTGCTCCAGATACCAAACTGGGAGCAAAAGAAATTCCCTACATTCTGCAAGCCACAACTTTTTGTCATGAGGAATGAATATATGCCCACCTCTAAAATAAGCACCTCCTGCTTAGGGCTGGCAAGAAACCAGTTGTTAAGGGTGTAAACCTGGGAAACACCCACACTGGGGCTGGACACACTCAGGGTGGAAGATCAGTGGCAGGTGGGCGGGATGAATGAGAGATTTCCTAGCTGTGAGTGTTGGGCAGAACATTTAAAGGAGTAGCTGGGGTGACCCCAAGGCAGACGAAGCCAGATGAGCCAGACAGGAAAGCACAACCTAAGCTGTAGTGGGGAGAGAGACCGTGCGGGTGGGGAAATGCGGACATCCAGGCACCGTGCTGGTCCTAGGGTCACCCAGCAGCATAACGAAAACAGTCATGGATCAGCTAGACCTGCCTTCCTCTGTGATCTGCAAGATCATTCAGCGTCTGGCCTTCTCACTGACCCATACAGGTTTTCTTTACTTCTTTCTTCACAAGCAACATTGACCAACTTTGCATACCCCATCTATAGATCCAGATGAAATACGTAAAAAAAATGTTTTTCACAACCCAGCTTCAACAATGAAGGCCGGTGATCCCTGGGAGGCAGAAAACAAATGAGGTGAGTCTTTGAGTGCCCAGCTTCCTGCTAGAAGGGGCTCCAGGCGTGGTGTGGGGAGGGGCCCCGGGCAGAGTGTGGGGTCTCCGGGAGTGGAGGAGATGCAGCTGGGAGCCCACCGTGGCCAGGGCCGCTAGGGTTGACAAGAGGGCTGCAGAGAGAGCTGTGCAGAGGCCCGAGTCCGGGTGAGTGCCGCCCACCTCAAGCATGTGTGGACAGCACCTGCCGCAGAGGGGGTACCCCCAGCCATCCCCAGGAATGGAAGGAGCGACCCCTGGGGCTCCCGGAGCCGATCGGAGCTAGAGAAGCCCAGCCATCACAAGGCCATGGGGGCGTCCTCAGAGGGAGTCTGCCTCAGGAGTGGGGAAAACAACTCTCAACTAAACATTACTCTGGTTTTGCCTGATAAAGCTTAAAAAGGCGACCAAGTGAAACTATTTACTTAACAAGGAATGAACCACATCCCAGAGTAAAGCTTAAGGATATTTACAGTAACTCAAGAATACCCAGCACCCAACAATGTAAGATCCAGAGTATCCAAGAAAAAGTCACCAGGCATGCCAAGAACCTGGGAAATACAACCAAAGATGAGGAAGGGGAAAAAAATGAATAAAAAAAGGACTCAAATATGACAGAAGATAAAAGTAGTAAGATAAAATTGTTTTAACCATATTCCATATGTTCTGGGAAGCTGGAGGAGAGACTGAACAAGCAGAGACATGGATGGAAGATGTGTATTTTGAATTTGAGAAATGAAAACTATGGTGTCTGAGATAAAAAAAGCAGTGAACTGATCAAAATAAACTACCATCTACTTAATAACAGAATGAACTTCAGGAAGAATTTATATTAAGCTGTTTTTCCCCCACAACAAAAATAGCTTTCCAGCCAAATATTTTTATCAGTACCTCATTAAGAAGGCTAAAATGGTCTGTGCTTACAGGGCACGCTGTGCATGATTTGGCCCTCTCACGGTGCCACCCATCTTGCTCCCACGTGACTGAGAGACACACAAGAGGGCTTGTGGGCAGCACCCCAACAATTTGGGGCTTCATCAGAGGCACTGGCATACTTTGAACACCTACACTGGGGACCAGTCTGACTTGGGCTTCAACCAAGGGGACCTTGATGTCAGCAAGAAAGAGCAAGGCCAGCAGATGAGTGCACAATTAAGGCAGCATTTCGGCCAGAACTTCTAGCTACATCTTTGCTTTTGTTTGTTTTTGCATGCCACACAGACAGGCGTGGAAAAGGAAAAAGGATTTTTGGCTTCATACAGCTCCCTTGTCTCATGTGGTGGCAGTTTTAAAATTTTAATATTCTATTCACGGTCCACATTCAGCTCTCATTCTTCTTCAGATGCATCCTGTAAACAGTCAAGTCTGTACTCCAGGTGTGTCCCTCTTTAAGAGAACGAGTGCATGGTTATCTAAAGTAATCCATGCAGCAGCCTTACGTTCACAGAAACAAAAGACCTGCCATATGAGTTTTCAACAGCAAACTTCTTGCCGCACTTCCAAGTCGAGTTTAAAAATCAAAACACATGCAGCTTTTAGGAAAACAAGTATCTCTAAAATGATACATCTACCCCCCCATTCCACTTGGTTCTGGTTTGACTCTTACTAGAGACCCTGGGCTTCACTCAGAATCATGAGAGACAGACAGCATTTACAGGTCCCTGCATGAGCCAAGATTGTGGCAAAATACTTTCTAAATGAAGTTCCACAGGACTAGTTCAGGGAGCTGAGCAGAGGGGAGGGAGGAAGGCATGGGCACCCCGCCTGAGTCCCTCCCTGGCTGCCGTCCCCTCCGCTGAGAGCCGGCCAAGAGGACGCTGCAGTGAGCTGTGTGCGAGTCCAGGGAAGGTGCGCTCTGCGGGCTGGGAAATACTCCTATGTGGAACCATGGACAGAGCCTGGGGGCTCACCTGTGGACATCACCTCCTCAGGAATGGGCCCACGTGGACACAAGGAAATGGACAAGGGCTTCTCATGCTTTCTTCCTGTTCTTGCGATTTGCTTTTGCAACATCAAAGCCGTGTGCTTTGTCCCACCACTGCCACCGCTGTTATTCCTACACATGGTCACCAGCACGAGCTGGTTTGGATTCCCCTTGTAAGAGCTGGAGGTGTCTGGGCCAGTGTCCGTGGCGGGCTGTGCCCTCACCATGGAGCTTGCACCCACTTCCCGGCACATCCCTGTGCAGCCTGACTCGGGCCCTCTTGTCCCCTGAGCCCTCAAGCTGGGGTTGGCCTCCCGCCCCTCTCAGTTCCCTGCCAGGGTCATCTTTCCCTGTAGCCTTACTACCTTGGATCTTGAATTGTAATTCTCTGAGCCTGTATCCCCTCTCTCCTGAGAGAAAGCCACAGGGCATCCAGCCTCCCCTGCCCGTGGTGCCCAGCTTATTAGGCACTAAATACATACTGAGTACTAATAGGGTCCTAGCCTTGGCCTTGCAAATAGGAGTTCCAGCCTCCTGTACCATTTCTAATAGCAAATTTGGGATGCTTACGTATCCTCGTAATGATGTGAACTGAAATTGGACTGTGTTCATTGGGTTCAGTAGGTAGCATGCTCACTGTGAAAACCTTAGTTACCTGAACCATTATACCATTTTCCTTTCAGCACACAGTGACACTTACATCTGAATATTGTAAAAAGATGCTCTTTAGCATCAAGGAGTTAAAGAAGGGTGTTTAAACATGAGATTGTACCACTCACTTCCTGTTACTAACGCCTGTGGCTGCTGTGACACCCACCGACATTTGCATGTGATTGAATTATGACAGTTGTAGAGAATTATACACTTGCCATTTATTCGTGTCACCTCTTCTCAACTCAGGTACAGCAAACCCTGAGAAAAAGGTCTAGGAGAAAAAAGGATCCGAAGAAACAGAACACTGGCTTTTAAAGCACAAAATAAGAAGTCATAATCAAACAAAAATGATTTTAAAAATGAAAAGTAAATTTACATATGATACATTAGCAACACAGCTGAAAGTTTCCAACATACAAACCTGGGCCATATGGCCCTGAAACCCCATGTTTTCATTGCACTCAAGAAGCATGAGTCACCTATTTGAGTGAGGGAATCCCACGTTACAGCATGACCATCAGGCATGATGTGGAGTGATTTCAGCCACCACCATGTAAGGGTTTTCAGGCCAGGGTCTCATCTGCTTTTTCTCCTGAATATTCTGTTACAGTGAGAGTCTGAGCTGAACTGGCCTGAGATGACAGCTGTTTACTGGACGGATGTCCTGCCCCAGAGGGAGAGTGGGCTGGGGGCAGGGTGAGGACAGTTAGGAAAAGCCCATGTCCCTGTTGTCTGACCTGGCTCCCGGCGGGGCTAGTCGCCCTGAGGGTCGTGGTGTGAGTTTCCCAGGAGCAGGTTGGGCCAGACCTCAGGTCCTGGATTTATATTGGATACATCATGAAAGCCTGACTTTTAAACTCTTAAACTCCAAGACCTTCTCATCAGGAGAGAGGCTTTGGAGCAAGGCTAAAGCTAATCCAGCAGGGGGCAGTCTTTCACCAGAGAGAAAATCCAAATGCCCAAAAGGAGGCCAAGAGGCAGGAGGTATGAGTGTGAGCCTGATGGGCGCCGGGGTGAGATTTAACAGTGACGTGCTGGGTAAGCGACGAATGAAGACAGCGGGCAAAGCACTAGTCTGAGTCAGGTAACAACTTTTTCCAATCAGTTGCTGCCTGATTCTAGGCTTCAGAGCACAAGTGCTCAAAAACTAAGCTTGGCCTCACCAACATATATTTTTTATTCTCCAGTTGCTGTTAAGAAGATACTTTAAAAAGTGATCAACGATGATA
>JAVSCE010002090.1:0-25846 GCA_032199065.1 Smutsia gigantea
TAGATGTCTGTTAGGTCCATCTGTTCTAGTGTGTTGTTCAGTGCCTCTGTGTCTTTACTTATTTTCTGTCTGGTTGATCTGTCCTCTGGAGTGAGTGGTGTGTTGAAGTCTCCTAAGATGAATGCATTGCTGTCTATTTCCTCCTTTAATTCTGTTAGTATTTGTCTCACATATGCTAGCGCTCCTGTGTTGGGTGCATATATATTTATAATGGTTATATCTTCTTGTTGGAGTGACCCCTTTATCATTATGTAGTGTCCTTCTTTATCTTTTGCTACTTTCTTCATTTTGAAGTCTATTTTGTCTGATACAAGTACTGCAACACCTGCTTTTTCTCTTTGTTGTTTGCATGAAATATCTTTTTCCATCCCTTCACTTTTAGTCTGTGTATATCTTTGGATTTGAGGTGAGTTTCTTGTAGGCAGCATATAGATGGGTCTTGCTTTTTATCCATTCTGTTACTCTGTGTCTTTTGATTGGTGCATTCAGTCCATTTACATTTAGGGTGATTATTGATAGGTATGTACTTATTGCCATTGCTGGCTTTAGATTCGTGGTTACCAAGGGTTCAAGGGTTGCTTCTTTACTATCTAACAATCTAACTTAACTTTCTTGTTAAGTTATTGTAAACACAGTCTGATGTTTCTTTCTTTCTCTCCCTTCTTATTCCTCCTCCTCCATTCTTTCTATAATAGGTGTTTATTCTTTGCCTTTAGTTAGTATTTGGATGGTCTGCTTTCTTTGCTATGATTTTTTTTTTCTCTGGTGACATCTTTTTAGCTTTAGGTGTGCTTCCATCTAGAGCAGTCCATTTAAGATATCCTGTAGTGGTGGTTTATGAGAGGCAAACTCTCTCAACTTTCGTTTATCTGGAAATTGTTTAATCCCTCCATCATATTTAAATGATAATTGTGCTGGATACAATATTCTTGGTTCGAGGCCCTTCTGTTTCATAACGTTAAATATATCATGCCATTCTCTTCTGGCCTGTAAGGTTTCTGTTGAGAAGTCTGATGATAGTCTGATGGGTTTTTCTTTGTAGGTGATCTTTTTTCTCTTTCTAGCTGCCTTTAATATCCTGTCTTTATCTTTGATCTTTGCCATCTTAATTATTATGTGTCTTGGTGTTGTCTTCCTTGGGTCCCTTTTGTTGGGAGATCTATGAGCTTCGGTGGACTGCGAGACTACTTCCTTCCCCAGCGAGGGAAAGTTTTCAGCAATTATTTCTTCAAAGACACTTTCTATCCCTTTTTCTCTCTCTTCTTCCTCTGGTACTCCTATAATGCGAATATTGTTCCGTTTGGATTGGTCACACAGTTCTCTTAATATTCTTTCATTCCTAGAAATCCTTTTATCTCTCTCTGCCTCATCTGCTCTGTACTCCTGTTCTCTGTTTTCTATTCCATTAACAGTCTCTCGCATCTCATCCATTCTGCTGTTAAGCCCGTCGATCGCTTGTCTGATTTCTGTATTGTCTTTCCTCAGTTCCCTCACTTCCTCCCTCAGCTCTTGCACATTTCTCTGTAGGTCCATCAGCATGGTTATGACTTTTATTCTAAATTGTTTTTCAGGGAAGCTGTGCATTTCCATCCCTTTAGACTCCCTCTCTGGGGTTGTCTGGTTGATTTTGGTCTGAACCATATTCCTCTGTCTTTTCATGGCTATATAACTGGTCACTGATAGTTGCCACATATGTCAGCTGGGCTCTTTAAGACCGCCTCTTGGGGTGCCGAGTCCTCTCGGGTGTAGCTGCACGCTGTGCTCTTTCCTGTGTATTCTCGTCTCTCTTTTAGGGATAGATGTATTTTCTGCATTTTCGTAGATAAATATAGTGTTGGGAGGAGATTTCTGCCACCCTGCTAACACCGCCATCTTCCCGGAAGTCTCCTCGTTAGCATTTGAACTGATCTTTTTATTCCCTTTTACTGTAAGCCTTAAAGTTGGAAGGCTATTTGCTCTACATATAGTAGGATTTATATTTTCTCTCATCTTCTCAAGTATGTCATTCACAGCACTGCATTCTCTATAACCTATCTACTCCTTATGAGTTATTCCTATCAAAATTCAAACTTATTCTAAACTGGTAACTCCTAATTAAAATGCTAAAAAAATATACACACAATATAAAATCCTCACTTGATCCCTGCATATCTTCTTTATCCAATTCATATATTGCTTCCATTTCATGTCCCATTTAATCTATAATTTACTTCCATGTGGCTTCTCTCACCACAAAATTTTTGCCCAATGCCTTGAAATTTTACTTATATGTAGATCATCAGCAATCTTCATGTCAGCATAACCAATGGGATAGTTTTTATCCTTGTATTTCTAGGTTCTTTTCCTTTTTAAAAAAGAAAAAAAACAAACAAATGTTTGTTTTTTATGCTTCTGTAATTTACACCTTTATAATCTATCTTGGTGTATTTTACTGGCTTCCCTTCTTTAATGTGATTTCTAAATATTTTATTAATTTTATTTACCCTCAGTGGAATATATACAACTATATGAAGTTTTATTCTCAATATTTGGTTCTCATAGTAACAATACTAACAGTCAACACAAAGAAATAAAAGTCATCCAGAATGGCAAGGAGGAAGTTAAACTGTCCCTGTTTGCAGATGACATGATATTGTACATAAAAAGCCCTAAAGAATCCACTCCAAAACTACTTGATCTAATATCTGAATTCAGCAAAGTTGCAGGATACAAAATTAATAAGCAGAAATCTGTTGCATTCCTATACACTAATGATGAACTAGCAGAAAGAGAAATCAGGAAAACAGTTCCATTCACAATTGCATCAAAAAGAAAAATACCTATGAATAAACATAACCAAGGAAGTGAAAGACCTATACTCTGAAAACTATAAGACACACATGAGAGAAATTAAAGAAGATACCAATAAATGGAAACATATCCTGTGGTCATGGATAGGAAGAATTAATATTGTCAATATGGCCATCCTGCCTAAAGCAATCTACAGATTCAATGCAAACCCTATCAAAATACCAACAGCATTCTTCAACAAACTAGAGAAAATAGTTCTAAAATTCATATGGAACCACAAAAGACCCCGAATAGCCAAAGCAGTCCTGAGAAGGAAGAATAAAACTGGGGGGGATTATGCTACCCAATTTCAAGCTCTACTACAAATCCTCAGTAATCAAGACAATTTGGTAATGGCACAAGAACAGACCCATAGACCAATGGAACAGACTAGAGAGCCCAGATATAAGCCCAAGCATATTAGGTCAATTAATATACAATAAAGGATCCATGAATATACAATGGGGAAATGACAGCCTCCTCAACTGCTGGTGTTGGCAAAACTGGACAGCTACATGCAAGAGAATGACACTGTATTATTGTCTAACCCCATACACAAAAGTAAACTCAAAATGGATCAAAGACCTGAATGTAAGTCATGAAACCATAAAACCCTTATAAGAAAACATAGGCAAAAATCTCTTGAATATAAACATGAGCGACTTTTTCCTGAATGCATCTCCTCAGGCAAGGGACATAAAATAAAAAATGAACAAATGGGACTACATAATGCTAAAAAGCTTCTGTACAGTAAAGTACATTATCAGCAGAACAAAAAGGCATCCTATGGTATGGGAGAATATATTTGTAAATGACATATCTGAAAAGCGGTTAACATCCAAAACATATAAAGAACTCACACGCCTCAACACCCAAAAAGCAAATAAAATAACCCTATTAAAAATGGGTGGAGGATATGAACAGACAATTCTCAAAGAAGAAATTCAGATGGCCAACAGGCACATGAAAAGATGCTCCACATCACTAATTATGAGGGAAATGCAAATTAAAACCACAATGAGATATCACTTCATGCCTGTTAAGATGGCCAACACAGAAAAGAATAGGAACAACAAATGATGGCGAGGATGTGGAGAAAGGGGAACCCTCCAACACTGCTGATGGGAATGTAAGCTAGTTCAACCATTGTGGAAAGCAGTATGGAGGTTCCTCAAAAAATTAAAAACAGAAATACCATTTCACCCAGGAATTACACTCCTAGGAATTTACCCTAAGAATGCAGGAGCCCAGTTTCAAAAAGACATATGCACCCCTGTGTTTATCACAGCACTATTTACAATAGCCAAGAAATGGAAGCAACCTAAGTGTCCATCGGGAGATGAATGGATAAAGAAGATGTGGTACATATACACAATGGAGTATTATTCAGCCATAAGAAGAAACAAATCCTACCATTTGCAACAACATGGATGGAGCTAGAGGGTATTATACTCAGTGAAATAAACCAGGCACAGGAAGACAAGTACCAAATGATTTCACTCATCTGTGGAGCATAAGAACAAAGCAAAAACTGAAGGAACAAAACAGCAGCAGACTCACAGAACCCAAAATGGATTAACAGTTACCAAAGGGAAAGGAACTGGGGGGGGAGGTGGTTGGGAAGGGAGTGAGAAGGGGAATAAGGGGCATTATGATTAGCACACATAAGTAGGAGGGGGCACAGGGAAGGCAGTATAGCATAAAGAAGACAAGTAGTGACTCTATAGCATGTTACTATGCTGATGGACAGTGACTGTAATGGGGTATGTGGTGGGGACTTGATAATGCAGGAATCTAGTAAACACAATGTTACTCATGTATTGTACATTAATGATACCAAAATTTAAAAAAGGGAAATAAAAACATTACTAATAGTCAATACTTCCATAATGATTGCCATGTGCTGGACACAATTCTAAGACACTGTTGTGGTTATTGTTCTCATAAATCTATGACATAAGCCTTATTATTACTCCCATAAGAAAACTGCGAGACTGAGAGGTTAAGTGTAATTTATCCAAGGTCACAGGATCACTAAGTGGCGATTCCCCTGGTCTAGTTAATGCTGGAACTTAGAATATGCAAGTTAAATAATGTCTCACAAATTGGCCTTAAAGTGAGCAAAATTTAATTAATGACTTGAGATGTACCAGAAAACACTGGAACATTTTGCATTGAATGCAAACTACTAAGTCAGGTATCAGTAACTAAGTATGACTGATTTTTATTGAATGAAATTTTTCATTATTCTGTTCTTTGAAAGATAAATATTCATGTTCTGGCATTTCACCTTTTTTTCATTCATTCACATATATAGTCTCTTATTCAACAACATTTCCTGAGCACCTTCCATGTACCAGTCTCTATTGAAAACCTTGGAAGCAGTGATCAAGAAAGCACAAAGTCCTTGTTCTTAAGCAAATATCCCAGAGGTGGTGTGGTAGCAGGGTACACAGGTAAAGAAATTCCAGATAGTGACAAAAATACAACTGGATAATGGGATAGAGAGGCACTGAGGAAGCAGGTCTCTGTGGTGTGCACAGTTGCAGCATTTGAACTGAGACCTTAAAGATCAGAGTGAAATTGATCTAGGTAGAAGGATCAACAAACACAAAGTGTGAGATAGCTTGAGGGCTTGAAAAGGCAAATGTGTCTGAAACTTGGTGAAGGTTGAAAAAAGATGGAGGAAGTGGTCAGAGCACATGGTGCCTGCAAGTCTTGCTAAGTAGTCTATATTTTGGTGCCTTCACAACAGATAGCCTTTAAGAGGTTAGAAGCAGGCCAATAGTATCATCTGAATTGTACTTTTTAAAAGATTATCTTGACTGTTGAGTCTCCTACAAAAAAATATAGCTGTGCCTCTATGAAGTGTGGATAATAAATTTTAAAAAGTCCAACAAGCTCATAAACATCTGATTCATGAATTATCATTAGTCTCAACTAGACTGCATTAATATAAGTTTGGTGACCCTAGGGCCCGGAGATAATATTAGATCAGGGAAACCCAACTCTTTTCAAATAGTGTGATTTGGAAAACTCTCAAATGTGTTCGGGTTCAGGAACATTATTTTATTAATGAGAGCTGGATGAGAGGTTTACAGTAAGAAAAGAGGATGTGATCAAGTTGGCTTCTTCTGTCTATTCTCCCTTTCAGTGGGAGAAGTGATGGGTGAGGAGTGACTACTTTTTTGCTGACACATTGCTTAAATTTCAGAATTAGTTCAACCCAGTAAATACTTGCTGGAAAACACCTGTATGTTAGACACCTAGCTGAGACTGAATACAAAGGTAATAATTAGTAAGAGCAGCTACTACTAATAATGATAAGGAAACATTTACAAAGACAGCAATTTACAAGGACAACAGTCTAGACCAGGTGGCTCCCCTCTGTCTCCTCCTCCCCTTCACTCCCCACTCTGCCAGGCGCTTACTCCCTAAACTCACTCCCCCTTGCCTGCTCGCTTGCTATGCATGTAGGAATGTTACAGATACAGAAGCAAAAACATATATATTGCTTCCTTTGCCTTTGTTCGGGGCTCAGACCTTGGGAGATTACTCCCCTCGGAGCCTGCCAGTGTGAAATAAACCCTCAACACTCCAAGACCTCCGAGTGCTGCTTGGTTCTTCCGTCAGTGATCCAGTCCAGGTTTTCCAGTATTTTCCGTAACAGTATTTTCTGTAACATTTGGTTCCCTGACCGGGAAACCCAACTGCCCTGATCCATTGTTGCCACCGGTTTGGGGCAAAGGCGGGGTGGTGATGGAACACGAGATCACAAAGGAGAAGGCGTGCCCTGCCTGATCTTTCAGCAGTCTCCCGCCCTGTTGCCCTGGGCCAGCCCCGCTCCAGTGTTCTTGCCAGACTCAAGGAGGCTTGGCAGGTGAGGACCTGGTTCTGATGTCAAATCCGGTAAAGCCCTGGGGCATCTGACCCAGCCAGTCCCACCCGTTGGGGTGGAAGGGGAGCCTGATCACCTCCCAGAAACTTCTTAGTACGAAGTCTCACAGGTAGACATTCCCGGGGGGGGGGCATGTTTAAACTCTGGTCTGTGTGTATGTGAATGAGTGTGCAGGGTGGCTGAAGTCATTCAGTCTGCACTGAATTGTGATTCCATGGTCTGTGCTACGGAATCTGAGTGGGACCTCATCCGCATTCACGGTCAGCCGTCACGACATATCGGTGAATCAGCTTTGGCTGACCTGGTCTGGGACTTATACGGGTGCACCTTAGTCAAGGCTGACCAAAGTCTCCACGGGGAGTGTGAATGGACGGGCATCTGACTGGTCTCCTCTCCAGAGGAGGTACCCCTCCCTTGTCTGTTGTTGTGGCACCGTCCATGGACATGTCATGGGGTCAGGGCACAGTAAACCCACAGTCCTTGACACTATGATCAAGAATTTCAGGAAGGGATTTTCAGAACACTACAGAGTAAAATTAACTCCTGGCAGGTTGAAAACCCTGTTTGAACCTGTATTGCCCACCTTTAGTGTAGGGTGGCCTCCAGAAGGAACCCTAGATGTCCCAACAATCCGCTGAGCCTGGCAGGTCATCCCTAGAGATCCAGGCCATCCTAATCAGTCCCCGTATTTTAACTCCTGGTTAGGAGTTGCCCAGACTCTTCCCCCTTCGGTGCAATTCGCTTGCAACAGGCAGGGTAAGGGTAGGGTCTTCGTTGCCTCAACAAGAAGCCTACAAAGAATCAGCAGAAGCCTGAGCCTCACAAATTCTTGCTGGTGATCCAGAGGAAAAGCTATTATTGTCCCCGCCTTATGTGTCCCCAAGGCCGTCAGCAACCAGCTCCCAGTCCCAGACACCCTGCTGCTGTCAACCTCCCTGCCAACTCCAGAACGAGTGGACCCACTTTCCCCCGGACCAGCAGCCAGACTGTGCCCTCAGCCAGGAGCAGGCACCCTTTAGATGCTGGTGCGAGAGACACAGGAGCCTGAGAGGCATGATGAGGACAGAACCACCCAGCCAGGCCGGTCCATGCTTTACTATCAACCCTTCTCCATGACTGACCTCCTCAATTAGAAACAGAACACCCAGTCAGAAAAGCCACAAGCCCTGGTTGATCTCATGGAATCCTCCTTTCAAATCCATCAGCTGACCTAAAGAAACTGTCAACAGCTTCTCTACACCCTGTTCACAATGGAAGAGAAGAGGCAGCTGGGGTCCTTGATTGGAGTGCATGGGATGAAATCACAGTCCCTGAAGAGTGCCCCAAAAGGGACTTCACCACCCCTGAGGGACAACCTGATATCAGGATGCCCTCTTCCAGGGGATCAAAGCTGGTCCAAAAGCCTGTGAATATGACCAAAGTATCTTCAGTCACTCAACAACCAGGAGAGTCTCCTGGGGACTATTATGAAAGGCTGTGTGAAGCTGATCGCATCTACACCCCCTTCCATCCTGAGTCACCAGGGAGTCAGCAAATGGTCAGCACCTCATTCGTAGCTCAAGCTGCCCCAGACGTCAGACAAAAGCTCCAAAAACTTGAAGGTTTTGCCAGGATAAATATCACTCAACTGATTAAAATTGCCAACAAAATATATCTAAACACAAGTTCAGGCTGAAAGAAAAATGAAGAAAAAGGCCAGCTTCCTGGCAACTGCCCTAAAAGAAAAAGAGATGACCAAAAAGCAGAGAAAAGCTGGCTGCCAAGAGGGGGAAGCCTAAGACACCCCTAGCCAGGGACCAGTGTGCTTACTGTGGAGAAGGGGCATTGGAAGAACAAATGTCCCAACTGAGGCAAAGCCTCAAAGCCCAGTCGCTGCCTGGAGGAGCCCCCAGGGAAAGGCTTATTAGTCTGGCAGGAACAGACTCAGACTGACAAAGACCAGGCTCTCTCATGCTCAGCCCCCATGAGCCCACAGTCAAAATAAAAGTGGAGAGACAACAGACGACTTTTATGGTTGACACAGGGGCAGAACACTCTGTGGTCATCCTCCCTGTAACTCCCTTCAGTAAAAAGACTGCAACTATTCTCGGAGCCCCTGGAACATAAGCAGTCCAGCAGCACTTTTGCCAAGCCCACCAATATGAACTTGGAGGCCACAAGGCCCGACATAAGTTTCTCTACCTGCCAGAGTGCCCCACTCCCCTCCTCAGCCAAGATATACTCTCAAAGCTCAGAGCCCAAATAACTTTTGAACCAACTGGACGCACCAGCCTCAAAATAAACCCAGGCCAAGAAGAGTCAGGGTCCCTTGTACTGGCCATAACCACACCTAGGGAAGAGGAGTAGAGGCTATTCTGTGTCCAGACCTTCTCAAGTAGCCCACCTGAATTCAGAGCTGCCTTCCCCTCAGTATGAGCTTAAGACAACCCACCTGGACTTGCTCACAACCGAGCTCCTGTCATTGTAAAATGGACTCTGGGACTCAGCCACAAAGATAGTAACAGTATCCCCTCTCACAAGAGGCGAGAGCAGGCATCCAGCAACACCTGATCAGACTCAGAGAGACAGGAATTCTAATCGAGTGTCAGGCACCCTGGAACACCCCGCTTCTACCAGTCAAAATACCAGGAGGTGAGTACCGGCCTGTTCAAGACCTGCAAGCCATTAACAAAGTGTTTCTTTACACCCAGTGGTCCCAAACCTGTACACCCTCCTCAGCCAGATCCCAGAGTCTACCAAATGGTTCACTTGCCTAGACTTAAAGGATACCTTTTTCTGCCTCCAGCTTGCCCCTCAAAACTAGCTCTTGTTTGCCTTTGAATAGACTGAACCAGACACAGGGTGGCAGATGCAGTTAACATGGACACAGCTTCCACAAGAGTTCAAGAACTCACCCACTCTCTTTGGAGAGGCATTGGCTGCAGACTTTGCCAGCTTTCCAAGGGAAGTTACACGCTGTCCCCTCCTCCAGTCCTTGCCCCAGCCCCAGATGAGGGGGGCATTCAAGAACTCCTAGAGGCCGCTGGGTTCTGCAAAATCTAGATTCCCGGATTCTTGGCAATGGCAAAACCCCTCTACAGCCTCCTGGGGGGGGGGGCTATACCGAAAACCCCCTGTCTAGACAGAAGAGGGAAGAGCCACCTTCCTAGAAATAAAAGCTGCTTCAGAACAGGCACCAGCCCTAGGCCTGCCAGATACAAAAAAAAGCCCTTTCAGTCTCTTCATACATGAAAAAAGCAGCCCTCGAAGTTCTCACATAAACTGTTAGACCCTGGCAGCAGCCGGTTGCATACCCGTCAGAAGAAAGAAAAAAAAACTAAACCTGACTGAGGCAGGATAGCCACCCTGCCTCAGGACACTGGCAGCCACAGTTCTATTCATTAAAAAGCAGATAAACTAACTCTGAGACAAAAAAATAAACGTCAAGGTCCCCCATACTGTTGTGTCCCTCTTAAACACACAGGGACACGGATTCCTCTCCAACTCTCAGCTGGCACAATACTAAAACTCCTCAAGGCTGTCCAGCTCCCAGAAAAAGTAGCAATTCTGCATTGCAAAGAACACCAAAAAAAGAAAACAACCCTATAACAGAGGAGAACCAGCTGGCAGATAAAGCAACTACAACAGAGACCAATCAAAACAGATAAAGCTCCTTCCCTCACCATGGCCCTAATGCCCCCAGTGGAGGCCCCTCCACCCAAGTACACTGAAAAAGAGAAAGACTGGGCCATGGCTGAAGGAAACACCCCCCCCCAAAAAAATGATGGTTGCTGCCTGACAGACACATCTGTGTCTTAACTGCAACCGGAAGGCATCTAGTCAACAAATACCATCAGCTCACCCACCAAAGAAAAACTGTACTAGAAGCCCTTCTCAAAAAGCAATACTAACCTGCCTTTGTAGCAGATGTAGTACAGATTTTAACTAAATCTCTCAACATTACTTGGAAACTCCACAACTGCATACAGGCCACAAAGTTCAGGGAAAGTGGAACGAATAAATCACACCCTCAAAGAAACCCTAGCTAAGTTTTGCCAAGAAACTGGCCTCCCGTGGCCAGACTTACTGCCCCTGGCTGTCCTGCATACTCGCTGCACACCTAGGACTCAAAGCTTTTCCCCTTTTGAATTAGTGTAAAGACACCCTCCCCCATGTCTAGGAAGCCTCCCAGGGAACGTACACCAATTGGAGATAAGGGAGCAAGAGAACAGCTTCAAGCCTTGGGAGCCACCCTAAATAAGCTACAACAATACACCATGGAAAGAGCCCTGATCTCTCTAAGAACCCCAGTACATTCCTTCCAGGCTGGGGACTCAGTCTGGGTTAAAGATTGGAAAAAGGATCCCCTCAAACCTCAGTAGACTGGCCCCCACATTGTTGTTCTAACTACTCCTACCGCCCTCAAGATTACAGACATCACTCTGTGAGTCCATCATTCCATGTGAAAAGAGCCCATCATCCTGATGAAGAAACATCAGTGGAAAGCCCAGTCAGACCTCCAACATCCTCTCCGCCTCCACATCCGACGGTGGCCCTCTGACTAACACACCTGCACGCCGTGGAGCCTGGCTTTCCTCAGAGTGGTGTCTTTCATTCTGGGCATTGGACTCTCTGCTGCTGCCCCCTCTGACTAAACTGTTCCTCAAAAAAATCGTCCTTTGTATTGTCTATTGGGTAATCGTTAAGTTGTTTTGCTGTGCTTACCTGTCTCTCCTAGCTGAACTCAAGTCTCAGCCTGAATTTCCAAAATACCTCTATATAATGTTTAACTGTCCAAAAGTTATAAAATGCATAGTGGGCCTGAAGGGAGCTACCTCCTTTCCCCGGTGAGATTTCCTGGGCGAAACGGGCTGCCCCTTTGCTGATCTCTGCTCTAGTCGGGCTCAGTGTAGCTGGAGCAGCTGCAGTAGGCACAATGGCCCTGATAAAAGGAGACTTAAGGCTCTCTGCCCTAACAGAAGAAGTTGTTCAAGATTTAGAACAGCTTGAAACCACCATGATTCAGGTACAAGATCAAATTGATTCCCTGGATGAAGTAGTGTTGCAGAATCATAGAGGACTAGAGCTCCTGTTTGTGTCCCAGGGAGGCTTATGTGCAGCCCTCGGAGAAGATTGTTATTTTTTAGGCAAATAGGTCTGGCATAGTTAGAAACTCTCTAGCCAAAGTAAAAGAAATCATCCAGCATAAAAATAAGATGTTAGAAAACAAAAAGTCTTTATTCCAAGGATGGTTTGAATGGAATCCATAGCTGACAACTCTTCTAACTGGCCTTGTTGGGCTAGTAATTTTACTGTTCCTTAGACTATTAGTGGGACCCTGCACATTTAACTGGCTCATTAACTTTATCAAAGCACGTGTTTCCTCCATACAGCTCACGTATATGCAGAACCACTATGACTCTGCCATAAACCAGAGAGATGATGCCCCCTAAAACAAAGTGTTTAAAGGGGCATCAGAGGGGAGAGGGATAAGGAAAACTTTACAAGGACAGCAATTTACAAGGACAACAGTCTAGCCCAGGTGGCTCCCCTCTGTCTCCTCCTCCCATTCACTCCCCGCTCTGCCAGGCACTCACTCCCTAAACTCACTCCCCCCTGCCTGCTCGCTTGCTGTGCACGTAGGAATGTTACAGATACAGAAGCAAAAAGATATATATTGCTCCCTTTGCCTTTGTTTGGGCCTCAGACCTTGGGAGATTACTCCTCTCGGAGCCCGCCGGTGTGAAATAAACCCTCAACACTCCAAGACCTCCGAGTGCCGCTTGGTTCTTCCATCAGTGATCCAGTCCAGGTTTTCCAGTATTTTCTGTAATAGTATTTTCCGTAACAATAAAAGCCAAGCATTGTGATAATGCTTAATGTGCACCTACCTGTATTGTACTAATTCACACATTAACTCTATGGAGCAGGTGCATTTATTATCCCATTTTCCAATATGAGAAATCTAATACTTTTAAGTGGCTTAGGTGATTTCGCTAGGGGTGTAGGCAGCATTTGGACTCAGAGCTGATATCAGCACCAACTCTCTTAATCATCATGCTTGACTGTCTGCCAGGTCCCCACTTAGAAAGTTCAAAATTATAGATATATGTGTACAATTGACCTTAACACTGCTTGGCACAAACTAACTGCTTGTAAGATGCATCTGGAGTGGAGAAGACTGTGAAACAGGGTCACAAAAACATGCTCTCTATACTAGGGAACAGTAAAATTGAGAAAGAAGTAGCTTCAGGCAGGGGTGTCAACTAGCAGTATGGTGTTGAGGATCAAGAAGCAGTGTCTTTTTTCTTATAATTTTAAATTATGTCTACTTAACAATATCAGAAAGAAGTCGTAGAATAATGGGCGATTTGTGGACACATCTTAGCTTGAATCTTGGCAGACAGAATATATAGTACAACACCGGCACCTAGGTATAGTTAGCTTTCATTTTTCTTTAGCCTTAAAGGCAAATAGTTTTCTGATATGGGTGATTTAGGAAAGTAGTCAGAGAAAATATTTAGAGTACACTACCTCAGAGAAAAACACTTTTGTAAAAGATCTCCTAACAGAAACAAGCCCAACCACACCCATCTTTTAGTGAGGTCTGTACTGATACATCGTTTTCTCATGTTGTTTCTTTATATGTTTATCTGGACAAAGGCTTATAGAGTTCATCAATACTCAGAGATAAAGACCCACACTGATGTGGCAGAAAGAGCTTTACTCTGGCATATCAGTTTATATTTTGCTACTTACTAGAATTCGGTAACAATCTTTCTGTGCCTGTTTCCTATCTGCAAACAGAGATAACACTGTTAGAGAAGGCTGTGGTTAAATTAAATGACACATATAAATGCTATATATCCTTCCAGACTGTGAGAACATGCCTGGTGAATGTTAAGTGATCTGCAAACACTCTACTTCCTTGAAATGGATAAGACATATATTCATGTTCTTCATACTATCTCTGAGCCAATAGTCTAAATATTGAGGCAATATCTAGTTAAAATTATTCACATTCTTTCACTGTCCATCTGCACTCCCTAAATATTCTCCTTGATGAATTAAGTTTCAATATGAGTAATATTTATCATTTAAGCTATAATAAAAATGAGATAAATGTGATATTTCAATGTGAGATAAATCCTTACTCAAAGGGATGTCTGAGGTGACCATTGTCAAGGATTTCAATGAGATATAAATATATCTTAATCAGAATTAGCTTTCAAAGAAGAGGAGAGCAATGATTCAAGAAAGCCTTTTCTTTTTGTATAAAATGTTACTCTCATTTGCTCTACTGGGAAAAGAAAAAAGGAAGCTTATAGTTAGTCTAATTTACATTTTATGATTGAAAGAAAGTGTCACAAAAATTTAAATTATAAATAAATAAATTAGTTTCCTATAATCAGTAATGAAGATTTACAAATATCCTTTTCTGAAAGTGCCAAAGGAAGCACTGTTTTGCCTGAAAGTCCCCAGACTCTGTTCTGCTAAAGATAATAACTCTAAAATGCAAACAAAATCAGTATTCCACATGTGACAATCAGGAAATGATTTGTGTTTCAGCTATTTTAACAAAAGGCTTGCAAACACAATAAATGAGTGGTGAAAGTCAAACTGATGTAAAACACCTACATGCAAAAGAATGAAACTTTCTTACACTGTACACAAAAATAAATCTGAAGTGGCTTAAAGAACTAAATATAAGACCTGAAACCATAAAACTTGTAAAAGAAAACACAGTCAATAGTTTTGTAACATCTTTTTATGTTGACAGATCATAACTATGCTGGTTGGGGGTGAAGATTAAATAATGTATATAACTGTTGAATCACTATATTGTGTACTTAAAGTCAATATAATATTGTAAATCAACTATAATACAAAATATTTTTACAAAAATAGTAAACTCTCAGGCATTGACTTAGCAATTTTTTTCTGGCTATGTCTTCCCGTTCCCAAAAGGGAAACAAAAACAAAAATAAACAATTAGGATTACATCAAACTAAAAGGCTTTTGCACAGTGAAGGAATCCATCAACAAAACAAAAAGGCAACCTACTACTGAATGGGAGAATATGTTGGCCAATGATATATTCATTAACGGTTTAATATCCAAAACATAAAGAGCTCAAACAACTCAACACCAACCCCCCCACACACAATAATCAAGTAAAAAAATGGGCAGTAACAACTAATCTGATAAAGGGTTAACATGCAAAATATATAAAGAAGTCATATGCCTCAACACTCAAAAACCTAATAAACTGATTAAAAAGTGGGCGGAGGACCTGAACAGACACTTCTCCAAAGAAGAAATATTGATGGCCAACAGGTACATGAAAAGATGCTCTAAAAGTAAACTACTGTAATTTCTACCTGTCTTCTGTTCCAATGTCCTCAAAACATGCCTTTAATTAAATAGTTATAATAATTGGCATTACTTTCATTCTTCTTTGCTTTTCCCTGATTATAGCAAGAATCACCCAACTCTTAAATTAATGAAATGGGCTTTCTGAATATGAGGAAGGTTGAGGAGGAAAACAGGATGATTAGGGTAAAATATTCACACATATAATTAGTGGAAGCATTAGCAGTAACAAAACTAGTGAAATTATAGTTAATTAATTAGTAGGCAGGTAAATTTGTCATGTGTTGCCATTAAATGGCCAACTAGAATAATTAGGCTCATAAACAAAAACAGCAAAGATTGGAAAAATCTATTGTTCCTGGCAACTTCTGCTTGTTATTAGAGAAATTTACTCCTAGTTTTCAAAACAATAACAATAAATGTCATCAATGTAAGATATAGAGATGTGTGAAACCCACTATAATTTCTTCATAAGTTTACTACTCTATAGCATCATAAATTCCACAGTAAATGATTTAGGAGAAATGTAAAATTCATATAAATCACAATAATTTTTTAAACTTCAAAAGAACTAAAATAGATTGCTGACTATGTCTTGGCACACTTTTCTTTGTAGAATGTTAGAGCCAGCCTTTTTCTGAGTAAGAGCTACTGTACTACAGAGAAAGCCTCTATTCACATTCATAATCATAAGGCAAACAAGAAGCTGACATGCTTAAAATCAGTAAGTGCTTTTTTCCCTCACTTCTTCACAAAGAACTGAACATCTGATAAGGAAAATAAAATCCCATTTTTGTTTTCAGAAATTAGTAAATGATGGAATGTTAGAAAATTAATTTTTTGATTTCCATGAATAATGACCAGTAACTACAAAATGCTGGCCTATGTAAATTAAATAGAGTTTTTTACTATCTGTTTCTGAATATGAAATACATCCATACTCAGGAATCATTTCAAAGCCAATATTTTTGGTAAGTGAATCACTGTAATGAGTAGCAAGATTAGTTTGTTTTAATTTACATAACTGCTAAATATAAAATAATACAATTTAGGTTTTTTTTAACTTTTTTAACTTTGTATATGAGAAAAAGAAAGCTGTATTTTCTATCATATTTAGTTTCTGCTCAACTACTGCTGCCAAAATTCCTGACAGATAGTATTACCTGTTTGTGCCCTTGTATAACAGTGCCATGAAAAAAAAAAATCAAAAGCCTTAGGAGACCTTTCACGGAAGTCATTGCAATTGATGCATCCCTCAAATATGACCCATTTAGCAATAAGGTGATTTTGATGTTTATAGTTTCTTAATAACTTTGGAAGGTTTAAATGTATTTTCCTAGATAACATAAGTGTATTCTATACAACATACATGGACACACACATACATATCATCTTGATATCCACTTTCTATCTGTAATCCCACACTGAATTTTCCCTGACATTCACCAACTCCTTCCCTTCCCCTGTGAGTTCAGGAAACAGGGAGCAAGTTCTGGTCCTTTTTAGTTAACCTACATCCTGTTTATGAGCTAAGAAGAAATGGTTTTTATTTTTGTTTTCTGGTACCTTGAGCCTTTCAAACAATTAATTACTTCTCTCCAACTATATGCCCTGCAGGAGTAGCCTTATTATTGGAGATAAAGAAAAGATACTATGCCTAAAAATGTCTTCCCAACTATAAATGATGCTTGACAGTTCTCATCCTGTTATTGCCAAACCTCAACCCTTTAGCTTAAATCTTTCTTTCCAATTGAAATTAAAATACCCATTGTACTTTAAGATCTTAGTCATTTTTTTCCTCAGCTTGAAGGAATCAAAAGCAAGTTTTTATTATGCAGAGAAGGGAAGACAACTTGAGGTCATAACGTTTCTGCAGAAGGTATTAGGTAACAGAGGATAGAGTAATAAATAGACTCACAGGGCAAAGAAACTCAGAAAGTGGAGATATTGAGGAAACCAAAGCAAACATTACAGTTTTGCCTAAGGTCTATTCTAATAGGTGACAGGAACGTTTGAAGGTGACTGCTATTCCTGTGTACAGGTTTGCCTGGAAAGCAAAACTTATGAATGCTTTGTGCCCCTGTGATATTACAGAATGTCTAACATGACTCAAACTGTTCAAAGAACAAGTAGATTCCCACATGGCCTCAGCCATGCACCATTTTGCAGCCTGCCCACTATGAACATTAGAAACTGGATTGTAGAAATCTGACTTGTCTTATCTTAAATTTTTTTTCCCCAAATTTTAAACAATTGTTATTTAAAAATTGGGCTCTTTAAAAAGACCTCAAGACTATAAAATTATTCATTAAAAAGATAACATTTACTACTGTAACGTATCATGTAAAATTTGACTGTTTCTCCTAAGTATATATTTATGTATTCCACAAATTCAAATTTATATTAGGTACAACTATGACATTATACTGATGTCAACCATAAAATCGTCTCTTGCAAAGTTGGTGAAATTCTTTGCTACAAAAATATGGCTGTCCCTTGTATCACTGTTTTGTATTAGTGGCATCCACATTCCCTATTTGTTTTAAAACAGAATGGCTTGATGTAAAGGGCTGCAGAATATTACATCTGCATGTTTTCATCTTGCTGAACTTCTAAGAGGCCACTTCCTTGAATCATGGATAAAATACAAATTGCAGAGAATTCTACAATTGTGTTCATAATTTTTAAAAATTTCCACTAAAAATGTAGTCTTTACTGAGGATTTCTGTAGCTTATTCTCTTCCTAAATCTACTTGTTTATATGTCAATATCAAGTTTCTGGATTTAAATATCTGTGACTCTCCTCTAATGTGTCCTCTGTTAAGAGTTTTCTCTCTCTTTAGAATTAGAAGAAATGGTATTTTTGTGGGAAGAAAAGAGCATCTTTCTACTACTTAGCTGTCAGTACATTAGGACTACATCCTCAGTTGCATAACCAAAAACCTGGCCTAGCATCAACCAATGGGATTAAAAACCATTTTTTCACTTCCTTGCAATTAAAATATTTACCTCAATTTCTCTTTGTTTTAAAAATGGTGTATAGAAGCCAGTGTGGGTGTGGCTCATGATTCTGCTTCTTTTACGTACCATCTTAGGCTTGTCACTTCCCATTTCCGTATAAAGGCACCCTTTATCAATTCATGGGGTCCAGGTTCATTTGCTGTTGCTAGCTCCTAACAGTTTAATATTATGAGGTATTTCTTGACACCATTTCTTTGCTATGTCTCTAAAGTATTTCTCTCTACTACCCAGCCCCAATTCTTGTGTTCTGCTGCCTATTTAAACTTCACATCTGTAAATAGTCCATTGGTTTGGTTTTGTTATAGCAGACTGGCTGTTTGCCAAGATTTCATTGTTGACCTTGTCTGATGGTTTAAGGATAACCTTTGGAGATGTTATAAAACTACTCAAGAAAAGGAAAACAGATGTCCTCATCTAACCCTCTTCTAAACACTGAAAAAACAAGTTGCTTTAAAAAAGAATGGCTTGATGTAAAGGGCTGCAGAATATTACATCTGCATCTGCATGTTTTCAGCTTCCAGAACTAAAAATCAACTCAGCAACATATGATCAGACACAAAGGACCAAAAAGAAGCCAGTAATGAAAATTTTCTGCCTCATACTTGAACAGTATCGCTACTTCTCACACTCACGTAACAACAGTAACCACATTGCCAGCTCAATAATACAACCAATTTTTCCTTTAGGAAAAAAAGAATGATGCTACTTAGAGTTGGTGTATATGGATTTCAGCAGTATTAGACCTGGAAAAAATCTTGAAGGTCTCCTTGTATAGTGGAGGAATATGAGGTCTAGAATGGTTAAGTAATTTGAAGCCAGAGACGGGAGTAGGACTGAGTTGGGATTTTCTGCCTCCCCATCAAGGACCTGTGCTCATTCTTTGACTGAGTTTATTGAGTGTTTACACATTACAGCAAGAGAGCCCACATTACTGGACTTGTTTCCGTTGTTACTAATGGCCGCAAGTCAGTGTTTTTATACGTATAGTAGTATAAAATCAGCCCATTCAGTCAAACTAGCCAAAAATTAGTCAAACTAGTATTCCCAAAGAGATGGTGTTTTGTAGGCTTTTTTTTAACCAGAAATGGGAATTAGATAGATAATATATGTTTGTGTGTGTGTGTGTGTGTGTGTGTGTGTGTGTGTGTGTGTAGTTCAAATTTAAAAGATCAGAATACAATTTTTGAGTTTTATTGTCTAATATATGATGATAAAATAGAACACTTGCAGTTAATCAAATATATTTGTAGAATTTCCTTACAAGTGCCTACCTATTTTTATGTATCTCTACAATTTAAGATAATTAATGGGACAACATAGAAATATTCACCTTCAAGCTAACCCTGACAAATAATCTTTTTTACATGCCCTGAATTATGTAGACTAAAAGTACCATTGTTCTAATTCTAAGGAAAGTGGTTCATGTTTAGCTATAAAATAATGTTGCATGAGTATTAGGGAACAATTATTTGATTAAACAACTCCTAAAGATATATACTTTTCATATGAGTTAGTTCAAAAGATGTGACTTTTTAAGGTTTTGATCACTTTTCACCATTGTTTCCATGCAAGCTCTTGTTAAGGGTGACTAATTCTGTTGCTAAGCAACCCTGCAGTCTTGTTGGGGCATGATGATAAACTAATCATTATGTTAAACACGCCTGTTTGGATATGGTCCCTTAAAGAATATTCTGATACTTTTGTTTAAAAAGGTTTTGTCTGAGAGGCTATGTAAGAGGGTTCTTCATTGCAACTCATAGACCTATAGGAATATAAGTGACAGAATGGTTTTCTCCCCAAGAGTCGGACGAAGACCAACAGCGAACTAAAAAAGCAGTAGGTCTTACTTCCTCCAAGTATGCTTTTACTGGAAAGGGATAAAATCAGCCAGATGACAAGGCAAGGAATTCACCAAAGGATTTCAAAAACATGTGAGGAACATAGACATTCTTTTTTTTTTTTTTGGACGAGACCAAATGATATTTTTCCTTTTTATCGCAGATTCTTAGAAAAATTGACAAGCCTTATTATTTTGAAAAACAAGTTCCATATAAGCCTGACATAGGTATTTTATAGGCTTTTGGATCAAACTAAACTTAGTTAAATTCCTCCACCTTGTTTTCTCTTGTCCTGGACAGCCCTCCCGGTTCAGGAGTATCTTTCTTTAAACAGTTATTTAGCTAGATAGGACTGGCACCAGCAGCCTTAATATTTATGTCCTGCTATATGGATATATATATAAGGAGACTATCAGTACATCTCCAGCACATAGTGAGAGTTAATAAATAGCATTCCCAGTGTGTATCTGAAAAAAAACAGAAAGGTTGTTTCTTTAAGGAATCTTTTTCAGTGATAATGGAATAAAAAAAAAAAGATAAGTCATTCTTAAAGACTCACAGAGACCTTCCTGTGTACAAGAGGAGAGGCACACTAAAGTCTCCATGTCCATCCAACCCAGTACTGTGCAGCCGACAGTACTGCTAAGGAACAGTCTCCTTGCGGACACCATGTTTCAAAGTTTAGGAAGATACCCCCAAATACCACCTGTTTTTTTTTATGACCATCCTTGTCTCTAACATTTAGAGATATGGCTAATACCCTCTAGACATACAGCTCTACCCTCTAGGAATACATGGCCTCTGATTACATTCCCTTACAACCTTCATTTTACCACTAAAGGCCATTAATTCTTTCATAATGCCCACATTCTTATTTCCCATCTCAGCTACGTTTCTCTGAAATTTTTGGAATTCTCTTTATTTTAGCAAGCATTAATTGAGCCACTATGAGGTGAGGAGCATTACATTAGATCCTGAGGCTACAAATGTAAACAGAATCTCTATCCTCAGGAAGGGTACATTCTAGTGTCAACATTAACAGACAAAAAATTGTAATTTGACCTGGTAAGTTCTGTGATATTGGCAAGACTGTGCCAGCATGAGAACACTTAAGTGAAATAACCAAATCAAACTGGGGAGGAAGGGAGATTAGGGGAGCTTCCTATTCTTGTAGGCTTTTCTTGAGCTGGCAAACAGATCTGTATCGTGTTCCAGGGCTGAACTGACCAAGAAGGTTATATATATCAGCTTCGCTAAACTCAGCTTGACTAAACTTTACACAGGTTTCTTCCTTAACTGTAGGCCTCTGACCTCCCCTTACGTAAAACATTTACTTTAAAAACTTGAAACTATAAATTCTTTCTCTTCCCATTTGGCATGTAAATCTTCCATCCTCTTGCCAGTTTTACAGGCAAGGAATTTCCTTCTCAAGAACCTGGGTGCTTTCTTTTTGAAATGTAATCATCAAGAAATATAGTACTCCCTTTTTCTGTGGGAGGGTAAGAACCTAACTTCACTAACTTCCAGTAAGTTACAAATGTAGATGGCCTAATCACATTGACCAGTCTCCCCAATAATGTCCTCCAGTACCCTTTGGCTAGTTTGTCCCAGTGCTGGAAAATGTTCTCGTTTCAGCAGAATTGAGTCCAGTCTTTCTCCCCTATTGATAGCCCTGAATAAAGGATGCATTCAGGCTTTGTACAAGAGGAGAAACTGATTTTTGCCCAGTTTCTATGTATGGATGCCTAGCAGTACGTCAACCTTTGTAATTGCTGATTAAAATAAGCCCATCATGTCAGTGTCTAAAGGGAAATTTCTTTAATGGTTTTAAATTCTTTCACCAGCAATAAATGAATCCTCCGAGTTAACCATCTTCTCAATTGTAATTAGAATTATTTTTCTACGGTATATTTCTTTATACTTATGGAAAAAAAGTGTCTTTGCTTCAAAGAGACTGTGAGTATGTTAAAGTGTTCACTCTTCCTAGTAGCTTTATGCTCATTCTTTTGGTATTTCAATGATTTCATGGGTTCAGAATCATGAACAAAGTTGGGAGCAATTCATCATCTTTAAACTACTCAATGAAGACTCTCCTTGTGTTATCCATGAAGCTCACTAGAGGATCCACTCAGGCACCAGTGTTATGAGTGGTCTAGACAGAGAAGATTTCAAATAACTTGTGGTTTTAACCAAAATTTTGAATTCTAAAAATGAATGGAAATTTCTAAATCGATTATCATAAATTATGAATTACCTTCAAGAAAGGCTTCATAATAAAATAAAAGACTTCTAAAAATTGCTATAGAAGTTAAGCTTAAATCCAAGTTCAATTTTAAGGTAAAGAAAAATATTTACTCTGTTTTGATACCTTTTTTCATTATAAACTTTATAAAACCAAAGTTTTCCTTCTAATGTGCACATTTGCTACACTGGCCTTTTCTCTTTCAAAAAAAAAAGTTTTACTAACTTAAAATATCATGTATCATATGGTACCTTAGACATAAGGAAATATGGGAGAATGATTTTGATTACCTCCTCATGCCACATGGAAATTCATTATTTCAAGCTTTCTTGGACAATTTTTTAAGAAGACGACAGTCATCTAACTCACACAAACACCCATATACATCCTTCTTGTATATAGGTGTTTATATACAAGAGGTGTTTATATAAAGGAATAGACTTAAATTGGTGTAAATAAATGATAATTAAAGTTAGTGTGTTAATATTATGTAGTTATAATTAAAGATACAGTAAAAATGTGCTTTTACTGTGTGTGTTTTTCAAATGTATTGGAGACTCATACAACCATTTCACAGTGCATATATTTGTACATTATATGAGGTTAAGAATATACACATTACTACTTCAATTAATTAGTATGATTATTTTATAAATATGACTTTGCTTTTATTATCTATTTTGGATGTAGAGTCTTTGGTCAGAAACATATGCCTTACATTATAATAATACCATTATTTGAAAATGCAATATTCTTTTAATATATAATTTAACATGAAACTAGGACAGATTTTAGCAAAAGAAGGGAATTGCCTATATTTGGCTTTTATTGGCAGGTTTGTTTCTCCCCAGTAATTACCCAGTCTTTATATACATTTTAAGGAAATCTGACTTTCCTGGTTCTTTAATCTTTCCTCCCACAAAATACTTGGCAAACACATAGGTATTAGCTTGATATGAAATGGTTGTGCATATCAAAATTTCTTCACAAGTCCACTTAACCAAGGTACCAGGTAATTTGCCCAGAATCCAAAACAAATCAATTGTAGAGCTAAGTGTGCAAAAAATCCTGTAACAAATTGGATTCTAATGAGCTGCAGTTTTTGTTAACCTTATTTCACTTAGCTAGCTCACAGTTGGTCTTTATGTTGAGTTTCTTGAATTGACAAATGCTTAAGAGCACACTTTAAATGCAGTTGCACAATGAGATCATGATAACAAATGCAACAGGAATAAAAACAAAAATAAAACTTTACTCACATATGCCCTGATTGATTTCTGCTAGAGAGAATCTCAACTCCATAATGAGGTTATTAATATTTCTGGGACTAAGTTCTTATTTTTTAAGAAAAAGCATTAAACAGTGTATCATTGCGGTTTAATTTGAGATGTACCTTTAGAAATAATATATTGTTGCTATAATAGTTTGAGAAACTTCAGCTATTTCGTAGGTATTTATCTCAGTATTCATGTCAGAGAATTATGAAAGCATTTTGTTAATTTTATGAAGACATTTTAGTAACAATTTAGTCTAGAATTTTAGGGAAAAAATAACTAATAATGGTACTTCTCCCGGTTTAAATTGTACAAATGAAAATTCTGAAGTTAAGTAAACTGAACAAAGTATGTTGTTATTTAGTAAGTTAAAGAAACTAAATTTAGATGACCCTGGTTCTCTTATCACATTTTAAATTCATTTGGATTAATCTGGAAAGCTTCATTAGGAGGTTTATTAATATTTGAAGGTGAGTAATTTTATACTGACTGGCTAATTTTTACAAGAGTGATGAGGTCAGTGTTACATAAATAAAATAATGGGAAACAACATCCTGGCTAGTCCATCTCAGTCACTTTCCTAAATCTCAAGGTTATTTAATTACTCATCTTTTTGACTTTAAATTTAGAAAGCCTCAAATTAGCAACAAGTTTTCATATGACTCAAAGCAGTAGATGTTATACAGAATGATTTTGTTAGATTAATTTTTCCTCAGTTCATATAGAGATTAAGATACATATTAAATTATAGAGAAGTCATATATTTTTCAATGGAGGTAGTCTTTCCTTCTGTGCTCCCTATTTGCAATGTGTGTGCAAAATTTAACAAATATTGGTTCAACATTTTTTTTTCCTGATTCAAAACTTCAGTATGAGTGATTATCAGTGCATAACTAACTAGACAGTAAGCTCCTCAAGCATTGTTTAACCCACTAGTACCATCTTTTATATGAAGCAGAACCTCAGTAAGTAATTGTTAAAAAAATGAGTGGACAGATCCCATGCACACATTATCATAATGACTGAATTCTTCTTTAAGAATCTGAGGTTTAAATTTGTGGTCAAATGCTTTAAAATGAAAATGAAGTCAATACTTGTGTTTGATTATAACATAACCTCTGTCTTCAGAAGATAGTTTAAAAAGTTAGTTTTATCAGTGGTTTCAGAAAACATATTAAACAGGTTAGAAGAACCAAGATATTTATGGTATATATTTAATTGGTTTGAGAACTGAATGAATAGGTATTATTTGTAAGGACAATCAAGTGCCAATTTCAATGATGAAGACTAAACTGTATGAGTTTCAAACTTGGCCTCACACTTTAATTTTGGCTTCATGATTCTTCCCAATGCTGCCACAAACCTCTTATTTTGAGGTAATAGCTGATTTGGCTCTGTGTGTATATGTGTGTGTGTTTCAATGTTACATAGAAAGCGAGGGTGAAAAATCCATATTATGAGAAATATGATACATTGGTATATTGCTATTTATAATAAACCCAGACTTACATAAGCTTACCTTAAAATGAAACAAAATGCTGATTAAAATTTTCCCCTTAAATGTGACTACTGACAATCTCTTCCTCCTTAACCATGTGACTCTGTGTCTAGGCTGTTTATTTTTGCGAGGTATCAAAGTTGTTACCACTGGAGTATGCCATCAAAAAGCAATTTTCCAAATGAAGTCAAGAAACCACTTGTGGTTTTAGCATAATCATAAAATTACAAGTTTTAGTGCATTAATAGCTATATTAGACAAAGCCATGATTTCATCACTGTTCAGGAAACCATTGTATAAAAAGAACCACCGTATGGCCAGTGGGCTGGAACAGCTTTTGCATACTAAAACAAACCTGGGTTCATAATATAATCTAAGGGGTATTCTTGATCTAAACTCAAATGGAATGGTATTTAATATAAATCCTTGCAGGAAGGTTGGACAACAAAAAGATTTGTCACCTAGGATGGCAATTCAGCTTAACAAATGAGGCAATGAGACTAATGGAATATGCCCTTTCCAACAAAGAGGTTACACTAATTTCTATTGATGCTATCAGTATTTTCACAGGTCTCCATTTCCAAAAGATATACAGTATCACAGAACAATCAAAACACATCATTGAGTCTTTATAAAGAATCAGAAAAATATATTAAATTTCTCTTGACAAGAACTAGGCCATTTTATTGATAATAACCATTATTTCATTATAGAATTATCACAGTGATTATTATTATTTTATTATTAAATAATTATCACACACTGGGAAGACAGATTGGCATCACATCAAGGCAACATCATGAAAACCTAATTAGTACACAAAATGCTAAGCCTATGCTAAGGATTCTCACTTTTGATCTTAAAGTTATGCCAGTTATCCCAATTTTTCAGCAA